>JAXIVD010000288.1:67500-125000 GCA_036785275.1 Cancer borealis | reverse complement strand
CACACCCCTTTTAGGTTGATTTTTCTTTTCCTTCAATCTCTCATCAGACACCTCATAATAAAAATATAATTCAATATTGTGCATGATGATTCTATAATATACCCCAAGTTGTTGATGTTGCTGTTGCTGCTGTTGTTGCTGCTGCTGCTGCTGCTGCTGCTGCTGCTGCTGCTGCTGCTGCTGCTGCTGCTGCGGCTGCGGCTGCTGCTGTTGTTGTTGTTGCTGTTGCTGTTGCTGTCCTGCCTCAGACACTGGGGGGAGGGGGGCAACATCCTCTGGTATGGCAACCTCTGCCTCTTCACACTCCTCTGGCTCTGGTTCCTGTTTAGAGAAAAAAAAAAAAAAATAAATAAATAAATAAATAAATAAACAGAATAACATGGAAACAATTAGACTCATTCAGTGGAAAGTAAGAACAAAACAGTCTCTTGGATAGCTGGACTCACATCCTCAGGACACAGTTCATAAGCTTTCTCCAGCGTTGAGCGCGCGCTAGGTGAACGTTCCAAGAAGTAGCCATTGCTGGTCTCATTGCTTTGGGCTGGAGGTGACCAGTTGTTGAAGCCGTACTGCTGGTTGGCTACATAAGGCCGTCGGTCCAGCTCATCATTCAACCATTCCACGGCCCACGTCCACTTGCGCTGAAATGATACAGATCAGTTATTAATATTGTGAGAAAATTAAACTGTTCTGAGTCTACCTATTATTCTTATCTTATTACTTTAGATAAAAAAGTAGTACATAAGAGGGCTTCATATAGGAAAATTGGTTGTTTCCACGGTGTTGACTGCAATTAACCTTTTTTACATGTATTTTAATGTCATGCAAATAACGTTTTCGCTAATAACAACACTTTTCAAACACCAACTGAACATTTTTGGTGAGATTCTACAGTTGTGTCTTTTAACAAACTCATTCATATATTCTCATCACATTCCCAAACCACCTCAGTGTAGCATTCCACCACTCCACAACGTATTCTATTTGTTGTTACACTCATACCAAAATTCTCATACACACTCTTATTTGGTCTCTTCATCCCATTTAGACAACCCACACACTCCTTACATAGAAAAAAAAACCAATGGTATTAAATAATGGAAAAACCCAGTCAGGCTCCATGATTTTCTTTGTTTCACCACTGATGGATAGTTAGTTTACAGATTAGTCAACTTGATACATCACAAAAATCATGGACAAAATAAAGCCCTGTGTAGCTATAATTATGAGAGTAATTCATCAGTCCCTCACCCAATTTTATAGGAATTACAATGGATATTCATCGGTATTGAAGGGGTTAGGTTAAACAATGCATTACCAAAAGTTAACTTTCCCTCTCTCACTCTCTTTTTATATTTACAAGAACAGGTATATTACAGAATGGTTCACAGCTAAAAGTTTCTCTCTCTCACCTTCAAATCACCATTTGAGTTCAACATCTGCTGTGCTGCCAGACATGAAGAAAAGAGTGCCACCATACACTTGATGCACTGGTAAGCTCTCTTCTGATAGTGGTTTTTACTCCTTTGTATGGTGTCAAACAGACCTTCTCGATCATCAGGAATTCCTGGAAACATGAAAGAAGGGTTGAGGTTTGGTATATGTACACACATATGGATATGCATGCATAGGACTATATCTAAGGCTATAATCATGAACACAAATTTGAGGAGATTTAATCACATTTTAAGATCCCTTAGTCAAATAATTCAATATCTCAATACTTGGTTGATAATGAAATTCAAATGACAACAGACTCAAAGGGTAAAGAAAAACCAGGACATATCTTGCTTTGCTAATTGCTAATCCACTAACTCAAAAGTCACTAAACCATTAAATTGCAAACAAATTCACCGGAAGCTTACACTAAAAAGATAAATCGTTAAATATCCAGAGAAATGTTTTATTTTATACTATTACATATAATATATATATATATATATATATATATATATATATATATATATATATATATATATATATATATATATATATATATATATATATATATGATAGTGTAGCCAGAAAGTAAATTATCTTTTATACAGACAAGGTTGAATTTACATTTCATGACCAAATAAGTGTTGATGAAAGACCCACCAAACACTACCATAAGCAGCTATACCTACCCTTAAGTGCATTGTGGATTCTATGGTTCTGCCAAGAGTCCTCTAATAGCAGCATGTGGAGCAGCAGGTCAAGGTACGGTCGCAGCTCGTACGTGTAGGAGTATGCAATCTGCCATAATAGTTCTGAGAGGACAGCAGAAGAGAAGAGAGGATTTTCCCAGCAGCAGAACTTTAGCAGCTTCACAGTGTCCTCTGATGTGTTGGCATCCTCAATTATCTTCTTTACATACCTGGGACACAAGTATAAACAAGTAGATGTATTAATTTATATATTTACCTATATATAGTTTTTGATGCCTCATTCCCTCTGGGAACATACCCCAAGGGGATGGGCATGGTAGTAAAGCCTCCACCTCTCCCTATCCATACACTCCTTCCTTCCTTGTTTAATCCCTCCCTCTCTATCAGAACAGTTTCATCCATGTATTCTTTTACATTATCCTTCCATCTTACAACTGTCCTTCCTCTCCTCCTAGGACCCTCAGTTTCACTCACATATACTTTCTTCACAAACTCTTCACTCTTCTTTCTTTCCATGTGACCAAACCACCTCAATGAATTTCTTTTCGTCTATTCCACTACACCACACTTCACTCCATTTACACGAGTTTTCATGCCACATCTTTCACACATGGTTTCCTTGCTCTCACCCTCCAATCATGTCACATTGCATACTCCTCTCAGATATTAATTGATCTATCTATATACCAGGTTGTTATCCACCTAAAGGGGGGTAGCCAAGACAAGGCACACATACATACACACCCATGTACTCCTCTAACTTAGCCCCTACAGCCCCATTGGAGAAGAGAAGTAGGATTAATTGATACAGTGCATAAATAAACAAATAAACTACCAAGAGTAACAATCACAGAACTCTAAAACCGAGTTCTCTTTTAGGGAGACTTACGTTGGTCGGCCATAGAGTATCTCAGCCACTTTGGGCTCAAGGGCCATCAGTGGCTCTGGGCAGGATAGGTCACCATGAGGATTGGGCAGCTGTGCAGTGTTCTAAAACGTAGGGTTAGGGAGAAAGGTGTGATTAATTAGTTATTGTATCATCAATCATGAAATCATGAGTTATTTTCTATCATACATGACATTGTAAGTTACTTTTCCTAAGCGGTGGTTGTTGAATTCTTCCATGACATTAACACCATCACACATCACAGCAATTTAATTTTGCCTAAAAAATAAACAAAGTTAACTACCAGTCTAGTCTAGTCCAGTTGAATCTAATACGTTCCCTGTAACACCCTCATGGAGTGTGGCCACAAGTGTCTCCATCTGCTTCTGTCCACACACTCATCCTTGCACAGTACACACACTATTTGTTACTTTCTTGCTCACACATACATTCCAACACTATCATCCAATTTCATGGGATAATAGTATTGAAGCATTTACTCCGCTCTAACAACTTATGTGGTCACCTCATTCTTATACAATTCAGATAACTAAACATTTATTTGCATTTGATATTCTCCTCCACTTCATAAATAATTCTCTCTCTATTATTAAACATACAAACAAAACCTTCCAGAAAACATTTTAATTTCTTACATCTACTCTGATCATGCTATAGGCATGTGCGCGCACTCTCATTCTCTCTCTCTCTCACAACCTTACAGAACTTATTTTTGCATATAATTCCCAAACTCTTGAAAGAGATGCATTATAATCCATTCACATCCAAATCTACCAAACATATGAGAACAACTATTTTTTCAGAAAACTCTTCAGCTTGTTTTTCTGAATGGATAATAAATTCAATGAATAGTGAATATAAAACAGAGAATAATGCTGGACAGAGCCTAATTTTTAATGTAATGTTCTCACCCCTAACTGAAAATAGCCATGTAAGCTATTTCGCATTTAAAATGTCATGACTTGAGCATTGGTTATGTGCAGTGTGGCAGCCCTAGTTCTAGTGCAATACCTTGGGCCACAATTTTCATGACATTTTAATTTTCAGCTTTAAAATGAAGCCCACTGCTTATGCTTAGCTGAGCCTCTTGTTCCAAAGGTGTGAGACTTATTCCAAGTTCTGTGTTCTGTGAAAGCTTCCACCATGTTTTGACATCCAATACTCACAGGCTGGGATGATTGCTGCTTTTGTGACACATCACAACACCTGATGAGTTGGGAAACCACCTGGTAAAGGCGGCCCAGCTCAGCATACTGGTACTTAATGGCTGGACCAGGACCCTCATCTAGAGCTACCAGCATAAACATCTCCACCACATTCAGCTGAAATACAACAGATGAACATAAGACCATAATAATTTAAGGGAGCTGCAAAAAGCTAAGTGGATCACTGTAAAGAAAGAAGAAATGCAACAAATAAAACTGCTAAGTAATAATCAAACTGGAAGAGATATGCTTACCTTGAGAAGCTGCAATTTCTCAGCAGGGCCGAGGGAAGCGTACAAGTGGAATAGATGGAAGTACTGGACGAGGTGGCGGCCATGCTCAGACACCTCCTTATTGAGCAGCAGCAGCACTGCCACCAGCAACTGGTCACTTAGGGTGCAGCTACCACCAGTCATGTCCAGACCTGAAGTGCACACACACACACACACACACACACATCAAGTTATACTTTGCTGTTCCTTCTGTTGCAATAGTCACCCCTCCCACAAACACTAATTTATATAATATATTTTTCAATTCTATGGATAAACTGGTGGAAAAATGAATATCAGTTGGGTAAAAACAGTATGGAACCTCAACTTCTTCAGCCCGGGTCATGCCAAACATTTGTATCAACTCAAAGTATGTGCCAAGTTCCATGCCCAATTACTCTCTCAACTGAGTTTACTTTCCATCTTTTATTTTTCAATCTATCTATCTATATATCAGGTTTTTATCCTCCTATAGGGAGGGCAGCCAAAACAAGGCAAATCAAGGTTATTGGAGACATTACTCTCCCCTCCCCTTCTGCGCATTGTCTCTTCGTAGGAGTATACAAAAGAGGGGCTTCCCAGACCCCTTGCTCTGTCCCTTTGTCACCTTTTACGAGCTGCAGGGGTTACGCTGGTAGAATTGTCGTTGCCCACACCACAGGCCTCACAATGAACATAAGCACAAAATTAATATCAATCAGTACCTGGGTGGTGCTTGAGGGGTCCCCAGCCAAGGGGAAGAGGAGGGTCGTTGCGGGCACAGTGAGCCACCAGCACGATGAGCTTGCCAAACACCATCCTCACCTCAGGTGCAGGACATTCAAGGAGATACTCTACAAAGCGGTGTGGCTGAGCAAACAACACATGTTGGGCAAACCAGGCACGGGTGTGGACTGAGGCTCTTAGGTGAACCTGCAACATACCATAACCATGAGCATGTCAAGCTTCTCTTAGGGGCTTCACCACAGACATCAACTTGAATGGTATGGTACAAAAAGCATTATCACTGGTATAAAGCTTTCTGGTACTTATATTAACAAGGAAGATGGCACACTATCATAAGTAAAACCAAATCTCTCACCTGCAATGCACAACTCCCTCATTTCCTTCCCATTATTGACTTAACTTAACCCCCATCCCTCCTAAGTTCCTCACCTGCAGGGCATCGTACCACTCACTCGCTGGACCTCGTAAAGTCTTCTTAGTGTGCAGTCCTACTGAGAAGAGGAACTTGCTGCAAAGTTGACCACTGATCATGGCTATTTCTTCAGCTTCAGCAACCTGCAAGATGATGGTTCAGATGTATAGCATAGAGCCATTCAAGATATTTAGTTTATTTCATCAAAAAAGTGGTGAAATTATACATAGGATACACATGAATTGACAATTGTTTATCTATAAATGTAACTATATGATCAACCAGCAAAAAGTGAAACATTCAATCATAACATGACAACATTATTCAAATAATTTATTCAAAAGCACCCTGAGAATCATGATCACCCTCTATAATGAGTCACACAACCCTTGCTAAATTTCTTTGATTTTATCCCAACCTTTACTTTGACCTCGGCCAATCAAGTTGAGGGAGAGGTCAGGTTTTCATTTTGACAATACCATGTATCACAACTTCATAAAACCGCAAAACATGATCTCCTAAATCTCGACTCCATTACATTTTGAAATGTCAAGGCAAGGACAAAGATAAAGTTGAGAGAGATTTTAAAGCTTTTAACTTCATAATGTTTAATAAAGCTGTGTCGACGGAGGCCCACATTTATTGGATGCATACTTCATATAAAGGTGGTTAAGGCTCATGTATAGTTAGCACCTGAAAGGAGGAAAAACTAGTAGTGAAGACATGGACCTGACTGTCTGAGCACACATGGGATGCCTATTGGTGCCTATCGATGCTGATTCTCACACACTTGTTGGTCTACTCTCTTTTGCATCACCATCCCACCCATGCAGCTGTGCCTTACACATCATCTATATTATCTGCCTCCTGCTGGGCACGTCACTATAGTCAACTACTGACGGGTTGCGCCTTCCGGACAACTGGAGGCGCTGGTTCTCCCACACATAAGCTATGGCAAGTGTGTAACCCGTCCAGGCCCAAGTGCATCCCCGGCCCCCATGGTCCTGTTCCAATTGTCTCCACATAACGCCGAGGACTTGTCTAGTAGTGAGTGTACAGGGTTGTACTGGGCCCAGTCTACACCACCTATCATGAAGACCTCACTAACTAGTCACATGTGTTTAAAGTCTTCCAATCCTCACACTCAGAATGTTGTAATTCAAAATGTAGATTTTCAGCTTATGGATACAATTTCAAATAAACTATTTATCATTATAATTATTTGTTTGGGCGGGGTGTACTTCTCTCCTCCTATGAGGGCCTAGTGGCTAAGTGAGAGGAGTGTAAATGTATGTGTGCATGGATGTATATATGCATATGTATGTTACAACTACGTAAATACGAAAAATGCAGTATGATTATACAGCTTTTGCTGTATTCACAGAGTATTAACTATATATATATATATATATATATATATATATATATATATATATATATATATATATATATATATATATATATATATATATATATATATATATATATACACATATATATATATATATATATATATATATATATATATATATATATATATATATATATATATATATACACACACACACACACAAAGAAATCCCTCATTAATATTGCTTTACCATCCCCCAAAAAACAAAAATTGTTAAGGCATGGGAAAAGTGGGCCACTACTAAGAGACCAAGTGAGGAAGACACCTACCCTGTCCTGAGGGGGTTGGAGGACAAATGGGTGGTTGGTCATGATGAGCTTTTTCAGGAACTGGAAGTACTCAGGAGAAAACTGGGACCTGGAGTGCATGAACCGGACATTTTGCCTCACCACTGATCGGTCAATGGCACTCGGCATTTTTACTAACCCTGGTCGTTCCGCTGGAAGGAAAGGACAAGGAAGGGTAACTTCATTCACTCCATGGCTGGAAAATGTCAACTAACTAGGTGGGACATGTTAGGTGGATATGGGTTTTAGGAAGTCAATGGGAGGATAAATATTTACACATCTCTTCATCAATGCAACCACTTAATGTTTGAAGTTTATGGATTGTGGACCATCTTTCCCTTCACCAAATGCATAAAGTTTATTGTAAATGTGCAAAACAGCACACTGCATTATATAAAAAAAATCTATGGAGTAACTCAATATGCAATTTAGAAGAATTATTGTCATTACATGCATTGTCATTCCACCCTCACTAAGCAAGGTTAACAGAATACTAGGCAGCACTATTACGATCACTTTAAAGGTCTAATAACAAATTAACAAAGCCTTAGTCTTAGTCTTAGCCCTTTCTCACATCAATGGAAGGATGATGTCTGGCCACACAAAGCTTCTCTGTGTCTAAAGTAAACTCAAACTTACCTAAACTCAGCTCATTGAGAGAGTTGCAGAGATTATCTTCCTCCACATCTAGTCTGGTGTAAAAAAGGAGGTAAGCATTCCACCACCGCTTCTGCCGCCGGTAACTCACTCGCTTCATTATGTTGTCGAAGACTTGCTGTTTGGGCAGAAAGGAGGATACATGAAGGTGTGCTGCCATCAATGTAAATAGGAAGGATAACAAAAGCAATTATCAAAAAACTATAGTAAAGGAGAATATATGAATAGGTAGAGGTGCTTCTAAACACTACTAGAGGATAAAGCATTCCATAAACCTAAAACCTAAAGCTTAGAATGGTGATATGACTGTATGGAATGGTGATTAAGTTTCTCAAAGCATTTCTTTTGTCATACACTAGAGAAGATTCAATTGATGTGGTGGCAATCATAGCCAAGGTGCATTATGGGTTGGCGGCCCAGCTAGACTGAGTGTGTGTTGTGGTTTGGAGAAGTGCCCAGGTGTTCTGAAGTGACAGGAATGCAAGTTTTCCTCCATAAAAATAACGTTTCCACTTTTCCTTACTCTTTCATTGTCCTTCAAGTCAATTTCTCTTTTGCTGTTTACTTTACATCTCTTTACCAAGGCTCCTTTCATCAGGAATATCTTTTCCTACATCAACTTACCTCTCCCATGTATTCACCACCAAAACACTGGTTCTTCATTTCATCCTCATCATCCATCTTGCACTCTGTCACCTCCCCGTCATCAAACTTGTACCACCGCTGATCATTTCCATTTCTGGGGAATAAAGATTTATAACTTTGGCACGTGACCTATAAGCTCTTTGTCAATAATACTTTTAAAAAATATAAAATATTTCAACGATACCAAGAAAATTTAAGAAGACAAGCCTATTTTGCCTCCACCCAATTTAGGATTTGAACCCAGGACATTCCTGTTGTGAGCTATGTGCCCTACCACTGGGATGCTATTATTCAATTAATTAATAATAATAAATAAAAAATAATATGACAAGACTCCTACCTGTGCAGGATATAGGAGTAGTAGTGTCCACCACTGGCCTGGCCGCTGTGCACCACAATGCCGGTCAACTTGTACTTGCTACAAACTGGCTTCATGTCCTCTGGGTCATAGTCTATTAACTCTCCGTTTCTTGCCAGTCCGGCAACTGTGTAAATGAGATGAACATTGGTGTATTTTTTTTGGATAAATCTACTTCTGTGTTCCTGAGTACAATACAGTTGTGCTTAACTTAAAAAAATATGACAAAACCTACTTCTATTTCATATTCAATTTTCTAATAAAAAATCATCTTTCATATATAACTTCATGCTGTTGTGATCATCTTAAGAACTAGCAATGTGTCACTTAACCTTCAACATAAACAAAACAAAACAAGAGAGAAGACATGGGGAGTACATGACATGTTCTATACCTGTGTAGGGATCCATATCCAGCTCTCGGGGAAACTCAAAGTAGTCATTGAACTTGATGGAACACTCCCTCTCCCAGTCATAGTCAAACCGTTTAAGTTGGATGGCCATGATTGGAGGCAGCTTCTTCAGGCAAATTCGCTTTACCGTATCCACCTGAAGCAATCAATACTTAATTTACACACAGATCCTTCACCACTGTTAAAATCCTTATCACTATTGCTTCAACACTGATAATGTAGCCTTTCTCTCCCCTTCTCCCCTAACCAACACTAAATGCTTCTTTTCCTACTCCTTACTAGATAACACTTATCATTGCAGCCTCCTTCCTCTTCTAATAAACCGTTGACCTTCTCTTTATCCTGTATCATTCACAGCCTACAATGTTTCAACACTTTAACTACAGTAATACATTCCTGTCTGTGAATGCCATATTAAACAACCTACATTACCAAATAAGTAAGTTAGTGCATCACACAAGATAAAAAAATTATTTAAGCGTCAGGAAACAGGATGTGACACTGCAGCAGGAAGTTAAGATGAGGTCATCTTCCACCTACCTTCCTGCACTAACCACCCCACTCCAGCCAGCATCATCACAAGTCAGAAATAACATGAACCACCAAACCACTTTAAGCACACTACAACCCTATTTGACTCGCCAGCTGAGAGTATCATGTAGCGGACTTGTAATCTCCATATATATATATCGGCCAATACTCCCACACCTGCAAATTCATAGTCTAAAGCTGCATATAACGAGCCTTTAGTGTACAAACATAAAAATAAACTATTACGTGTGCTTGCCTTTTTCTCACACTTCTCGCAGAGGTAAGCATTGTCCCCTTCCAGCAGATCTCCTTTCACATACTGCTCCAGAGAGTCATAGAGGTTGCTGTAGTTCCTGATGTCTATGCTGATGACTGTGAAAGTTTCCTCCCGAGAGTACCTGTGGTATGATTGGATAATGAATACTTTGAATAATTTCATAAAAGTTCCACCACTTTATACATTACATGCATAAAGGGTGACACAAGGGATGGAGTGAAGGGTCTGGAAAGCCTCTCCTCTATACTCTCCTTCAAAAAAGATAAGGTGCAGAAGGGGAGAGGAGAGTAATGTCTCCAATTATATATAACTTTTTATTTTATTTTTTATCCTGGATTTCATCATTTACATCACAGGGAGGGAGGGACGGGGAAGGAGGGAGAGAGAGAGGGAGAGAGGGAGGGGGAGAGAGAGAGAGAGAGAGAGAGAGAGAGAGAGAGAGAGAGAGAGAGAGAGAGAGAGAGAGAGAGAGAGAGAGAGAGAGAGAGAGAGAGAGAGAGAGAGAGAGAGAGAGAGAGAGAGAGAGAGAGAAAGAAAGAGAGAAAGAAAAAAAAAAAAAAAAAAAAAAAAAAAAAAAAAAAAAAACCTAGACATGCAGTAAAGGGAACTGTACCTGTGTGGACATGTTTTGCAAATCTTCTGATCTGAGTATGATCCTCCCAATATCTTGTTCATGATTTGTTCGTGCCCAAGAGCCTTTAGTGCTTCATTCAGGCTTTCCACAAGGATGTTGTAGAACTCACAAGCATCATGCTGTTCACGCAGGTTGACTGGCTCACCTTGCAACCTGCACACGAGGAAGGAATGGTATGATGTTATCCATGGTTTATATTTCAAATTGGTATAAAAAAACTAAAATTTTCCCTCTATGCAATACACACTACAGTACAATATGGAAGGGGATACCACAAATTATTAAGGGGAAAAAAAGGCATAAACCTCACTAATATTCAAGTCTTTTTAAACATAAGTTTTTTGTTATTTCGTATTCCATGTCACACACTCTGGCAAGTTGCATTCATCCTCTCAACTTACTTGAAATGCTTCCAAAGACCTCGGGGGACATAGTACTGTAGTTTGGAGCAGGCAAGGTGTGCAAAGATGGCCTGCACCTGCTTCAGGATGCCTATGTGGTACTCCTTTCTGCTCTCCTCATTCGAACTGCTGCTCATTGTGTCCTCCTCGTTGCCATCAAGATTGGTCTATTGGGGTGATGGATGGACTCATTAGCAATAGCAGGGACAGGGTTTGGGCATCAATAAAATTAGATTAAGGTGTAACAAATATAAAAAGAGTTTCACCGTATTATAATATAGCCCCAATGTAGTTTTTTTAATAAGCTTCACCAGTTCCTCAACTATACATCCAAGGTCCAAAAGATGTGACTGCAAAGCTCGGGCACACGCACACACACACACACACACACACACACACACACACACACACACACAATGCAATAGTCAGATCAGTGTGATGGCAATGGGAGAAAGGAAGAACTAATATTTTTGACATACCTCTTGTTCCATCCTCTCCTCTCCACTAAAGTCTTCTTCAGGGTCAGTGGCAGCTCCCTCCACTGCTAACACACCATGTCTGTCGGAGGAAAACATGCCAATAATTAATGACTCCTTGTCCTTTCTCATGACCTCATGCCAAGTCTTCTATGATTTATCTTCCATTTGCCTCTTACTTTGGTGTTTACACAAATTTCACAAATTTACTGTGGCAACCAGTTCTTACCTGATTTGCCGAATCATATAAAGTTGCTGCAGGACAGAGTTCATATAGCAAGTGGCACCTGCATTTTTGAGCCCCACAAAACCTTTGAAGGGCCGGGGACCCACTGGGGGCAGGTAATCCCACTCCCCGATGCTCTCGTCACAATCTGGTCATAGAAAAAAGCAACCTCCGTTGTTATTTCTACTAATAGTACATAATGATTTTATTATTATTTTCAAAGCCTTATGACTGCCATCAAGAAGAAAAATAAAACAAAATGCCACATATAAATAAATAAGTAACAAAGGGCATCCATGTTTTAACTAGCAACAAACCCAACCATTCTACTAATATTTTCCTTTTTCACATCATTCCAGGTTACATTCTACATCTGAGGGAATGTAACTAGTGCATTCCATCTCAGGAAAGAAAATGGTGTTCAGTAACCCTTTCATAAATTGTTCAATCAGTGCATTTTTCTCAGCAAATTGGTATCTAATATACAATAATAATGCTAAAGACAACTGAATACATTGTATCTACCTGTTTTCAAACATATAAATGTATATAACAAATACTATCTATCTGCTGATAAAATAAACAAACAGGAGACAACTTTGTTCTGTGTAGTAAAGTAGTGCATTACAACAGTATGTTTCATTATCAGTAATTTAAAAGAAGCTCGGTCAAAGTTTATATCTACATGTCCTCTCTTAATGTATTTCACCATAACATGTGTCATTATGACATACTGGTGTAATGCACTACTTCCCTACGCGGAAGAACTTTGTCTCCCGTTTGTTTATTTTATCAGCACAGATAATACTTGCTACATGCATTCATATATTTAGAAAAAAGGCAAATATAATGGATTCTATTTTTTATCAATTAATTTTGTTGTCAATTTGTGTCTCAGTTACCTATTTGCTAAAAGGAATGCACAGATTGGGATATTTATTTATTTATTCATCATATTCTCAATGTTATTAGCAAAGATGAAGTATGTGGCTAGGGAGTAGAAACTCTTCGGCACAGAATCTGACTAAAAAAACACAAGGACAAAAGAGAAAAAAATGAGATGTGGGAAATCAGGATAAATAGAGAAGAAAAAAAGGATATGATGGAGGAGTTAGAAGAGAGGAAAGCAATAGGAACAGACGGGGCATCAGGATACATCTTGAAGGAGTGTAGACAAGAAATGGTTGAGCAAATTTATGATATAATGAGTGTTCTCTGAAAACAGGAAAAGTTCTTAAAGAATGGGGAAGTGATATATAATGTCTATTTACAGAAATGGAAACAAAGAAGAACTACTTAATTATAAACCAGTGTATTTGACCAGCATAATCTGTAAGTTGTGTGAAAAGGTTATCAAGAAACAATGAATTGATTACTTAGAAAGAGGAGTAATAACATATAGATAATTTGGATTTAGAACAAGAAGGCCATGTGTCACCAATTAATTAAGTTTGTTTTTACTAAAGAGTGATCGATATAATACAAGAGCAAGATGGACGGCTGGATTGCATATATTTATATTAATTTAGAAGTCGGAATATATCAGAGGACTGAAGATTTGAGTGGTAATACAAAATAACTTATTACCAGAGAAACATATAAATAAAATATTTGGTGACACATTCATGATGCTAAGAATTATACGGATGGCTTTTCACCTCCTATATAGGGATAAGATGAGAAAAACTATAACTAGTACAATTATTAAACCAAAACTTGAATATGCAGAAGTAATATAGTTCCCTCACAAGAAAAGTATGTGTTGAAATTGGATACATTACAGAGAATAGCAACTAAGATGGTGCCACAATTGAAAGATTAAAAGAAATGCAACTCACTACACTTGAATAAAGAAGAGAAAGAGGAGACTTAATTACAATACATAAATTGATGAACAACTTGTGGGAAACAGATTGAAAAGATCTAATATTGAAAAGAAAAAGAGAGGCTTGCTATTTGGAAGAACAATAAAAAAATTGCAAAAAGGAATATGCTTGAACGACACAAAAAAGTGCAGCTTTACCCAGAGAAGTATAGATAATTGGAATGGACTGAAAGATGAGGTGATAATGACAAAGAAAATACAACTAAAGGAAAGACTGGACAAATATAGACACAGAGACAGGACCACATGAGTATACCTCAGGCCTTGTATATTACAACTAAGTAAATACATTCAACCTTTCTTTCTATTGCCCTATCAACATCCCACTCACACTCTACCTTCAGCAGTCAATCCCTCCCCTCTTGTTCACCCCACACCCTGTCAAAGGCAGTACACTATATTTGAACTTAATATCCAGCTCACACTATGTCAGGTATTTCATTGGTTTTGTTTGTTACTATGTTTCATTCAATCAGATTATTTTGTTCTTTTGGAGGAAAGGGCTAGTGAGAAGGAAAGAAAATAAAAGATCTGCTGAGATGGCAAAAATGACAAAATTCTCTCAGGAAAAGAAGGTACAGGGGAAAATTGTTACTGCAAGGTATGTACTAACCAGAATAATACATGTTAGTGAGCATTTCTGCCAGGAGTTTGAGGTTGGAGACACAGCCTGTACAGAGAGTGACTAGGAGTTCATAAGCTGCTATCACAGTTGGTTGAGTTGAGCACACTGGTATGGCCTGCAAGGGAAAAGGGAAGTTCAAGTTAGTAACAAATTATTTGTGGGTACTATCTTTTTAACGTTTGTAGACAGTAGAAATCTATTAAGATCTATTGGTAACACCCAAAATATATTATGACATGAGTGAATAAACAATTGAAGTAAATGAGAACAGCTTCACAATGTCTCACCTGCTCAGCAGGCATCTCAGAAGCATGCTCTAACTGAAGGTACACCTTAGAAAAAGGGAATATAAAGTCTTCTACAAGTTCCTGAAAAAGAAGAAGAAAAATTATACAATCATTTAGCCACTGCACAATGGTGGGTCCTACAAGAACACTACCACTGTTGACTTAAAGGGACAGAGTGATGGGTCTGGGAAGCCCCTCCTCAGTATTTTCTCCTCTGAAGACAAGGTACAGAAGCTTCTCTTTTTGTTTCTTTCCTCTGACTACCACGACCATATGATGGTAGTATTCTTAATGTAGAGTTTGTATTCTTTTGTCATGCGGACGAGCTCAATGCCAAAAGGAATTTCATGTTGTATCTCTGCATTCGATGTGACAAAGTTATCTTATCTTATCTTATATGCAGACACAAACACCCACAACTCTTGACCAAACTTTACTTTCATCCACATCATCTTTGATAACACTTCCATTCCACCACAAATTATCTCACTACCAGATTCACCCTTAGGGCCACTTCTTCCCTTGCTCTCTCCCTGCTCATACTTGACTCACACACCCAAACTCCCATTCACACTTCCCTTTCAGTTTAGTTCCATTCAATACTAACAAATAAAACTTTTGCTCCACAAAATTATTCCAATCTCCTTTAACCCTCAAGCATACTTGATCCACTCATGCAGGCACCCAATCTTCAGAATCTTCAGGATTCGTGGAGACATTACTCTCCTGTGCCTTGTCTTTCCATGAAAGAGTATACAGAGAAGGGACTTCCCAGGCCCTTCTCTCCATCCCCTTTGTCGCTTTTCATGAACTGCATGGAATATGGTGGGAGTATTCCAGTTGCCCCCGCCACGGAGAGAACAAAACATGTATTTATAGCTTAAAAGCAAAACAAAATTGTCCAATAATGAGTTAACATTTATCAAAACAGCTGCTTGTTGAACAATCATTTTATCCCAGTATAAACAAAGCTTTCTACATACCCTGATGAGAAATATCGCCTTGGAGGAGTCACCACCAATTTCATATTTCTTTTCAGGAGGGAGGAAGGCCACCAGCTCCCGTGTGACACACAAATGGCCCTCCAGGAGCGTCTCATCCACAGGTGGCTCTGGGCCACCCAGGGCCATCTGAGACACACTGGTCCTCACATTCTTAAGCCACTCCACCTCAGCTGCCAGAAGGCGATCAACGCCCGTCACAGCCACACTTGACATGCAGGCCCAGTTCAGCAGTCCACAAAGCAACTGAAGCAGTGCAAATTCAATCAAATGAAAATTTCTCTACAACAGATGGCATGAGTGTACAATCATTTCACAATAGTAAACACAGTGTGTACAAGATTGTGCTGCCAAGAATACATACCTGGAAATACTCCTTAGAATACTCGCCATTCATGCCATTCAACACATTGAACAGCATGACAATGAAGACAACAAGGGTGTGTGGGGAATTGGAACATTTGGTCGCCATGAGTAACAACTGTTCCACTGCACACTGTCGAATACTGCGCTCCCCACCCACTAGCACCAGACCCATGACAAGCTTATGGAATTGGCTATCCTTGGTGAGAGTCTCCAGGGCAGGAGGATAAAGAGCCAACACTACTGACAGTGTTTCCAGACCTTCACGACACACTGAAAAAGTAATAGCAAACACTTTAACTTCCTTCCTCAAAGATAATGAATATCAAACCACAAAGGAAAGAACAAGGGTAGGAAAACACAGTTAAAAAGACACAATAAAGATACTGGTCATCATCAGTAATGGTTATAGTGACTTACCCTGAAGGTCCTCGGGATCCGGCGGTTTCGTGGGTGGCCTTTCAGTAGCTTTTTCAATCTCATCTAAAGACGATGTGATTAGGTGTACTTGGCCAGATGCTGATGCCCAGGTAATTTTCAGGATGGCTCGGACAACACTCATGTCCGGAACAACACCTGTTACCTGCAAGTGGAAGCAAACTGCCATGTACACCTAGATATCTACAATATTATTAAATTAATTCTGTAAACAAAATATGCACACGCACACATATACACAAACACCGCTCCAGGGGTTCAGTGGTTAAAGTTACTGTCTGCCACACAGCAACACGTGGGTTTGAACCCTGCTCAGGTCGCTCAGCTTTTTTCACTGACAGGGAAGTGGTTACCATCCCCCTTGAGCAAGGAGCAAGGGGATGGGATGTGTGTGTGTGTGTGTGTGTGTGTGTGTGTGTGTGTGTGTGTGTGTGTGTGATGTGCTTGATCTCAACCTTATCCATAGATTTGTCTCTATTAGCTTTGACTTGTTTCAGGGAAGGTAATGGCTGACAATCATGAATCCAGACCAGTGTGAAAAACACACACACACACCCGCACAAACAAAAATAGAAAGAAAGAAAGAAAGAAAGAATGTAAGAAAATAATCATAGAAATAAAATAAAAGAAAATGGGGACAAACTAAGGGAAGAAAGCTTATGAAACTCTGAAGAAAGAGACAAAAAGAATAGTTAAATCTTTTTAAAAATTGCAAGATGATATTGTTTTTATCACATGAATTAATGGTTTGAATAAAGATGCCTTCTGCCTCATCTCAAAGTAAAGATCACTGGAATGAGATTATACAATAAAAAGGTATTCTGAATATCCTACAGATAATAATCAGGAATCCTATGAGTGCAAACTCCTATTTAGTCACTAGCAGTTAATGCAACACTGTGCAAGGGTTGGTTAGTAATGTTATGACCTCTTACTTGATCAACAAAACATGTATAATTCTAACACCATTAACTGCTACACTTTATAAGCTCAAGCCAAAATAATAAAAAAAATAAAATAAAATAAATAAATAAAATAAAATAAAATAAATAAATAAATAAATAAATGAATAAATAAGAATAAATAATATAGTGTGTGTGTGTATATATATATATATATATATATATATATATATATATATATATATATATATATATATATATATATATATATGGCACACCATTAGTGCAACACATTGTCATTTCCCGTTAGAAACAATTATTTACTGAATTCTTCCCCTCAAGATCATGAAGATAAATGAAATACTAAAATTTTAAAAACAAAATCACACATTTCATTAATATCATATAATAGCCACAATCTTAGAAAAACCAACAAAAAACATTACTCCAAGCAATCAGCCAATAATGCTATTCCCAAATCTTACAAAGTCCAAAAAGATGAATCATTAGTCCAAACACTTCCATCAGCAGTACATAATTCCCCGAGATCTTACAAATTGTGCCCAGAGGCAGGAGGTGATAGTGACCTGGTCGTGGAGGGACTGGGCGAGGCGGGAGGCCACGTTCCGCACCATGCAGTCTGAGGCTGGATTGGGGATGTGGTGCAGTGCCTCTTGCAGCACCAGAGCCTGTGTGTGTGTTGAGGCTGGTATTCCTCCACCTATAAAGACATTGGTGTATCTTTACTCTAAGGTCCTCTTTACAATTATTCTCTGTATTGCCCAAAAAGCATTGCTTTCTATGGGCTACTTGCTCAACGAATATTTAACCTAATTGTAAATACAAAATTTCTGCAAATATAATAAAATGTTTCAAAATGTTTTATGGTAATGGTAGTGATCAAAAAATTTTCATCGTTGCTTTCCAATCTTTATCTATGACACTTTATTCCCTCTGGAAACTACCTCCAAAGAATAAGTAAGCTTTTTTTACACAGTCCTTGCCTCATACAATCTTCTCATTCCTCATTTCTTTGACATTTTATTACATTTTCCCTCCTCACAAGTGGTCCCACATTACATCCAATGGATAGGGAAGGTGGATAGATGTATACCAAAATATTTTGATCAACTAGCACCTTTTCCTCCAAATGTCAAATCACCAAAAAAATTCTACATTACACAGACACCAAACTGCTTATGACCATTCACTCACCTGGTGTAGGGGAGCCTTCCTCTGTCCCACCATTGCTATTAGTGGTTGCTGGGCCGCTAGATGTCACTGATCCCGCCACCACACCAACAATGGCATAGCCCACTGTCACGAAGGCCAGTTTGGCTAACTTTAAAACCACTAGAAAGGCCGACCTGTTGAAAAGTAAGATCTATAATACTCTCCACAACAATGGTCAAATGATGGTTATGTCATTTTGCAAATCCATTATGTATTTATGAAACCTTTACTCCATATCTACAATACACCTAATGTCAGATCTTATATAATTGGATCAACAGCACTTTCCCTAATACAACACAATGACAACCCTAGACGGTTTTACATTCAAATAAATAAGTTATATTACAATATTCATAAAAAAAGCTTCACTATTACTATTACAGGAGTTTATTATAGGAAACCATTGAAGAGCCCCTTTACAAGTCTTATAGGTAACACCACCTTCTTCAAGCATCCCCCAAACACTCACCTTTTTGTTGGCATGTCTGTATTAGAGAGAAAATTGTTCTTGGCCAACATGTCTATGATGATTTTCACTCCTCCACTCTTCATGAAATTGTACTGGAACTCAAGAGCCTTCTCCGCCATGGGGTTGTGGGCTGGCATGAGCAGTGAATACAGTACCTAACCCAACAAGCATCATTCATTAGTTTAACTCTCCATCTCATCTCAAGGTACTTCAGAACAATATTACTACTAAACTTACATCAATTTTCAAGTTATTGTAATGACCAAGCTAATATAATCCTCAAAATTAGATGGATATACCGTCATACTTTAACCTATCAAATCCCTATACCAAGGAGGAGTTTATAGAGAAAAGTATTCAGATTTGTTTTGACTTACTTGAAGATTGTAGAGAACTTGTGAAGGCGATGAAGAGAAAACAATGTTCTCAAGAGAAGGAGATAAACTCTGGTCTCCAACCTTGGCATGTTCCAGGCAGATGGTCCGCAGGTTGTTGACTGAGGGATTAAGTTCCACAAATTAGGACATAATATAAGAACATAAGGAGACACCCATTACTGTGTGCAGCAGCAACATCAACATCGTAACCAATGAGGTCAAGGTACCACATAATATTAAGTGTTTTTTATGGTGATATTTGTTTGAATCTATCTATCTATCTATATACTTGGCATATATCACCATTAAAAGGGGGTAGCCAAGACAATGCATTCAGAGTTCAGGAGACATTACTCTCCTTTCCCCCTTGTCTAATCTTTTTGTAGGAGAGTATACAGAGTAGGGGCTTCCCAGACCTATTGCTCTATTCCTTTTGGTCACCTTCTATGAGCAGTAAGCAGGCCGGTGGTAGTATTCTTGCAGCTACAAAAATTCTACCATAATCTTTGCAGCTCATAACAGGTAACAAAAGGGATGCATTAGCTAATTAGACAACAATACTTTTCATCATCACAAAAACTGCTGCAATACTTTCCTCCACACTGAAAGGTTTATCAGTCCTTCTTATTTTTTTCATAGAAAAAAAAAAAAATAAATAAAATAAAATAAAAATAAAATAAAAATAAATAAATAAATAAAATAATTAAAAAAAGCTGCAGTGAGCACCTGTAAACTTACCTGTAAATTGGTCAGCAGGCATGATGTTAAGGAGTGCCCGAGCACTGTCTCTGAGCTGTGGCAGCTGTAGGGTGCAGCCCAGGTCTGCTAGCTGCAGCAGGAATTGTGTGTACTTTGGTTGTGCAGACATTATCTGAAATGCACAAGTAAAAAATCTATTAATAAACATATAACAGAAGGCTTAGCAGAGATGAGATTAGATGAGGGTATGAATATGGATGGTATTAAACATCATCCATACACCCAACTAATCCTTGCTGAAACACATATTGGATGAAGCAACAGGCAACACTCACAACACCAGGAAGACAGTTTTCTGCCTCCACGTTGGGCCCCTCGTATGGGTGTTGTGGAGAGCCCGTGGAGGAGTCTGAGGAGCTGTCCGGAGAAGAGGGCATGTTGCTCCCCACCTGCACCAGCTTGGCTGTTAAAACCTGCACCAAGGAAGAGAGCAGTTGATTTGGTTATAACTTATTATCAATAGTAATATTATGGCAATGTGCTAATGTTATTAAAGTGGCAATGTGCTAATGTTATTAAAGTGAGATAATTTTATCATAATTCTTACAACCACCAAGGCAGTATATTTAATCAATTAACACAATCATATTTCTTGGTGCATACCATGCAAAGTTTTACCTTCCCAGAAAAACGGCTCAATATGAGGCAGAATTCAGTTGCTAACCCTTTAGCCAATCACATACCTTTATCTTGGACGATACATGGCCAGGAATGAACAATACTTTGATAGTATATATTATGTATGTACTCTATTAGGGGTAATTACATTTACTATGATATATGGTGAAGAATAATAAAAGATTATGCTAAAGTTGAACACAAGTAAATAAAAACTTGATATCTTTTTTTTCTGAAGTCTCAAAAACAAAATTGCATCTTATACACCAAAAAATATGGTACGCAGCAGAATTTCACAAAATAACACTGTTGCAAATACAAACATACTAGAGGACATCACATTCTACTTGCCATTTTATCTCTGAGCGGCATCTGGGCAATGATTTTCTTGTCCTCAACAGGGTCTATGGGATCAGTGTTCAAGTAAAGCTCCACCTTGACATTAGGTGCTGTGGATTTCAATCGATGAAGAACCTGAAAGGAAAATATCTCAACTTTTAGCATTACCCACCCTCCTTTTACCTCTCATTTCTTTTTCAGTATAAAACAACAATATTTCTCGATTCAACCACCAAAGACTTTCCCTTTTCTTTCACCTCCTTTTCATCATCCCTTAACCTATATCCCCACAGCAAATTACAATCACAAAGCCTCACACTTCCAGTACATCAATAAATACCAGGCAGTTTGTGTATGGTCTCCAGGGCACTACTCACCTGCCGTCTGATGGAGCCCATGGTGTCGTTGGTGTGAGTCCAGACATCTAACTCATCTGGCTGCCGGCCCTGCACTGGGAATCTTACTAGTAGTGAAAGGTGCTTCCCTCTTGATGCTCTGCCACACAGAAACAACACATTAATTTAAGGTCATCAACCAATATTCCTTCTTGCTGTTTACTACCATCTTATCATTACTATCAACTTAGTTACAATTATGTTATCATGGTTTTCTTCAGTGTTGTAAGGTTTGCATACACTGATGTTTTCACTCACCTTCCAAGAGGGAGGATGGATCGGTCATCCCCAAAATCACCGTCACACTCAGAAACATACTCATAAAGAACCTTGAGGACCCGGCACATCCTTGTGGTGTCCTGTCGAACTCTATTAATAGAATCCTTGTCCCGATCTAACACTGATACAGTGTCATACATAGCCTGTGGGAGATAGTTAGCTCAGTCATGTGATGTTGAATATAAAAATGACAACTGTATTCTGAATTTACATGATTAAAGGAATTACACAATTAAAAAAAGGGAAAGGGGTTGGCATTTCCATGTCTCTGATGTCACATTATTTGAGCCCTACCTTAAGACGAGACGTACAACTGGAAAGGAAGTCATCATGTATGATAACACGATTGGCCTGGAGTCTTGGACCAAGGTTGGTGAAAGTTTCCCGAAGCAACTCAATGGCACGACTGGCAATGTCCTCTGTTCCACACAGCACAACCTGTAATGTGAAAGGTACATAAAGGTAAATGGTTATGAGCAAGTTTCATGACAAATTATAGAGATGGATGTTGTAAAAAGATGACCTCTACTCCCTTATCATAAGTTCATGGGTGAGAACACTGAATACATCCACACTAACAAACCCATCTCCAAACCCATCTGTCCATTACATCCATCTAACACCTAGCTCTACTGCAAACACTCACCCGCCACACATAGTCTACCCCAATGAGATCATCATCATCCATGAGGTGGACTCGTCGCTTCAACACAA
This sequence comes from Cancer borealis, assembly GCA_036785275.1. Taxonomy (NCBI): domain Eukaryota; kingdom Metazoa; phylum Arthropoda; class Malacostraca; order Decapoda; family Cancridae; genus Cancer; species Cancer borealis. The sequence goes on along the minus strand of JAXIVD010000288.1, from coordinate 102,326 downwards.
GTTTGCCTTCCTTGGAATTCACAGCTTTAAAGAACCGGTCAAAACATCTGCAAGAATGGAGAAAACATTTTTGTTTAAATACATAATATAGTGTTAGTTTCATACCATATAAACAAATCTAATTGAAAAAAAGTGCAAATTCTAATTACAATTTATGGAAAAAAATACATTAAATAAAGGATTAAACAAACATGTTTTCCATAATGTTAGAATGTTAGGATAATCCATATTTGAGGATGTGAATAAGTGTTAGTTAGCATCATTCACACAATAATCATACATAAAATTAGGAAAGTAAAGTTTCACTCACTTCATGCCATTTTCAGTTAGCAAAGACGGATCAAGCTGTAATATGTTGTTCTCAAAGAAATCCTTGTTGATCTCTGGGTCTAAATCAGGTTCATCTCCCATCAACTTGGAAAACCACTTGAAGCAAGACTCACGATCCACAGTGAAGACAGCATTCTCGGCTAGACAGTTCCATATTTGCTTGGCTTGAGGTGCACATAACCACAACTGCCCATCCTGCATAGCAACACAACAATAAGTGACGATATCTTGTCATTATTCGAATTCTGTTTGAGATTTAACAATGCAATAAAAAAAACTCAATAAATTTACATCAATGTCAATTATTAGTCTTTGTGCCACAAAACTTACCTTCAATAAAAATCTGAGGAAGCTTAGTCGTTCTTGAACCTGGTATATGTGATTATATCTTCCATCCGGTATTATGTCAGCAGGATTCAAATCAGGATTTTCTGAAAATTGATCAAAACATGAACATTGGAGACAGACCATGAGTCAGAAATTACCAAGAAATATTTCACTAATTCTACAGTGGCAGAAAAAAAAAAACAATCCAACTCCAGCGTGCCCAGTCACCTTTAGCTGCTATTCTGATGTTCTTCATGTAGGTGGTGAGGTTGTCAGCCACAAGCACCACCAGGGAATGTTGGTTCTGCAGTTTGGAGATGATATCGTGCCGGTAACTGACATGAGGTGTTGGGCGTTGGTGTTGGGAGAAGTTGGGTGGTGCCTCACTGTAGGAGCAGCAGATCTCCCGTATCTGCTTCAGGGCTGGAAGTACCCACTTGTCATGCTTCAGCTCATCAACACATCTGTCTAGCCAGTGCTTCTTCTGGATGTCCCGGTCCTGCAGCGAGTAATTGGTTGGATGACTCACAGATTAAAAAGCAAAATGGGTTAGCCGAGTGACTGGCTGATTGTTGACTCACTATCCAACTAACTCAAGAGAAATGCTCAATAATTGGCTGGAAATCTAGCCAAATGGTTACTTGTTTGACTATGGTTATGTCATAAATGAGTAGACTTCTAATTGAATCATAAATAAATAAATAAATATATATATATATATATATATATATATATATATATATATATATATATATATATATATATATATATATATATATATGTAAATGTAATCTAAATGCAGTAATGCCCCATTATGGGGGGAGAGAGAGAGAGAGAGAGAGAGAGAGAGAGAGAGAGAGAGAGAGAGAGAGAGAGAGAGAGAGAGAGAGAGAGAGAGAGAGAGAGAGAGAGAAACTTATATACACACGCACACACTGGACCCAAACTGAAGCCTTACCTGTGAGCACGAGTAGTCAAGGATCTTGACATGGGCGTTCAGTGCCTGGTCCATGATCTCAGTGGGTACATCATCTGAGTGGGCCAGTGACCACAGCAGTGACAGAACCTATCAAAGAGGAAGCAAACATTTAAAAAAATGAAAAAGCATGATAAAAACAAAAACAGGTGTATTTACCTAGTTGTAGTATACAAGGTTTGAGTTACACTCATGTCCTGTCTACGTATCTATATTTCCCCAGTTTTTCCTTATCCTGGCTACCACCCTTTAGATCAGGGGTCGGGAACCTTTTTGGCTGAGAGAGCCATGAAAGTCAAATATTTTCAAATGTATTTCCGTGAGACCCATATAATATTTTTTTAACACTTGAATACAACTAAATGCTTCAAATTTTTAAAGTAAAACCAAAAATTTTTAGAGTATAATAGTTATCTGAATTTATTCTTTTTAATTACGTTTTAGCTAAGATTTTATCTGCGAGCCAGATGCAGTCATCAAAAGAGCCATATCTGGCTCGCAAGCCATAGGTTGCCGACCCCTGCTTTAGGGGGATAACAGCCTGGTATATAGATATAGATAATTGTCATATGCTACTGTCCTCCTTAAGATGACTATCCCTGTCAATAGCTTTATATTGTTTTCTTTTCTTTCTTTCTGATTTGAATTTTTTTTAAGAACTTTTAACTGTTGGATTTCCTAGTAGGCCAGGAGCGATTATTTACAACTTTCAGTAGATTTAGTATTAATATATATATATATATATATATATATATATATATATATATATATATATATATATATATATATATATATATATATATATAAGTAAACTACAGCTTTCCTTGAAGGTCATTGCATAAATTTACAGCATCATAGTAAAGACACTAACCTTGTGAGCCATGACACCATCCTTGTCATCTTCTGCTAACCTCCTAATCAATTCTAATAATTTTTCCCGTTGCTTTTTACTGGCTTGGCTCCAACTTGTCTGTAGGAAAAAAGAAAGACAATTAGAAGACTATATAGTACATTTCATTACTAATATGCCTGGCAGTAATCATTCTTATCCCACTGTGTTGAGAGTATGCTATCAGGCATAAATGTAGGAATTTCACATTTGAGCTTTAATACATTCCTACTAATTATAATAAAGGTATGACCCATGGATCATATCAAGTGGAGGGAGGAAGAGGGCATGAGTTAAATATGAAGAGGCTGGGGGAAACCCTTGGGTCTTGTTGTGGATATGACCCCAGCACTCTGCCCCATTTGCATGACTTGATGAGTGTATGAGTATGGATGTAAGGATGATTGTATGTGTGCCTTGTCTCGGCTAATCACTCTATGGCAGTGGTTCTTAACCAGGGGTGCTCGCACCCGAGGCCGGTTCCTCAGGGGTGCGAGGATGCCTATGAATAGTTAAAGCAATATATATTTTTATATACGCATGCTATTTTTTTCTGCAAAAAAAATATGTAAGCTCTATGAATGAAGATTAAAAAAAAAGAAAAAAAAGGTTGTGTTATTAATACACATCACATCAACTTTGTATTTTAGCATTTTTTTGTATTTCAGCAATCAGGGGGTGCGAGAACTGACTGCTGATTTGAAAGGGGTGCATATATTGAAAAAGGTTAAGAACCACTGCTCTATGGGGATATAAGCCTGTTATATAGAAATAATAAAAATTTAGATAGAGGGATTTAAAATAACCTTCCTGGACTTGATTGCCAATCTTTTCACCTAACTCACCTGGAAGCAGCCAAACAAGTGATCCAGTTGTTCAGGGGAGAAGTCCCACGCCAGCTTTGCAAGGAGATCATGCACGTTCTTGACAATTGCCTCATGTTTCCCATGCTGGGCGGCCCATATATCATCCAGGTCCTCTAGTGTGAGTGCCTGTAATAAAAGATGATCATTCTTTAGCATTTTCATTCACTCATCATGATCACCAAACTATTTATAATCATTATCCCAAAGTAACACCTTCAATTCTCCTTTTACTTTTCCATCTTATCCATCCATTTTATCTTTGATCCCTTGTTCCCATTGGAAGTTCCCGAAGGTGATAGCCATACGCACACACACACACACACACACACACATAGATACGGAAACAGGACCACAAGAGCATAGCTCAGGCCTTGTATACTACTAGGTAAATATGACTAGGTAAATGTATGCAGGCAAACATACACACTCCCTTGCCATGCACATTGTTTTTATCATGTGAGTTTTTCCAAAAATTCTTTCTGTACAAAGAAAAAAATTCCAAGATTCACCTTTTCTTTGATGATAAAGCGGATGATCTTCTCTAGTTTCTCCACATACTGCGGTTGATGGAGGGAATCACGCAGCACAATCTGAAGGACGCGGTTCTCCTTGATCCACTCCTGAAATAGGGCATGAAGGGTTCACATCAAACACAGAACAGAGTACAAAATGCTTTCTGGGGTGAAGCTGAAACATCCTAACATCATCAATTCATCAGTTTTGGAACATACATTAAGGTTACAACTTTTGTAAGTGATAACTATAATGGTGGTGTTGCTGTTGAGGAGAGTAGTGGTGGAATAAGTGATAAGGTAGTGTTGATAAGTGTTGTAGACTAAGATGGTGATAGCATGCTTGGTGGAAAGTGGAAAGATGATGGTGGCATTGGTGTTAAATTGTATGCTTGTATTAGTAATAGTGGTGGTTGACATTATGACTGGAATGGTGATAATTGTGGTGATAATGAAATTATTTTGATGTAAGTAATAGTGATAGTAATAGGTGTTCCTTACCGCCATTCGCTCTGCAGTGAGCCACTCCTCCTCCTCAACTGGGCCATGGCGGTGCAAGTAGTATGACACACTGGTGATCACTTTGTTTACTTCGTTGAGCGCATTCATCTTCCCATTGAATGAAGAAATTTGCAGTAACCTGAACAGACAACAAAACCATTAACTATATGTAAGAAAATGGAAAAAATCTCCTCCTCCTCCTCATAATCACTAAAATTTATCATCATTATCAACCTAAAACCTTGATTCTAACAATACAAACAAGAAACTCCTATTTCATTCCAATGTGAGGTGTTGGGCTGATTTGTATACAAGGAACAGAGAACTAAAATACTATATCCACATTTACTGCAAAACTTGGCAAGCACTCAACACCATTCCAAAAACTTTTCCTCTTCATCCCTCTTACTACCTGGCCCAACCATATGCACTTAGAAACACCAACAACTCTTCAAACTTTCACACCAAACAAATATTAAAAACACTTACCTGAGTATCATCTTTAACCTAAAAATCTCAAGGTTTTTGGCGGTTTCCTCCTGGCTGGGGACACGAGACACCAGGCACTTGATGGCTTTGATGATGGCGGAGAGTGCATCATTTTTGGCTTCATTCTTGGCCTCTTTCTTAAGTTCCTCATCGGTGAGGTTCTCGAGGAAGGCCGGCACTACTTCCTATGGTACAGGCAAGGAAGATGGAATGTGTGAATGAGCTAATCAAAAATGTCATATCCACTAAGAGAAAATACTGTTCAGATATATAATAAGAGATATGGTGAATAAAAAGACAATGGGTAAAAGTAAAAAGTTATGAGATGATGAACGAGACAAAAGGATAAAGATCACTATTGAAATTCTGTTTCCAGCTTGAATTTCCTCTAAAAAACTGTATCCACCTTTAATGAAAGTAACACTTTAAACAGATAGACACATGCAGTACTTACTACAATAGGCATGAAGTATTTTTCTATAGTAGACACGGTGAGCATCTCGTAACAGAAGCCGAAGGGTCGGAGGAGAGCACAGATGACAGGGACTGAGAGGTTTTTGCCCGACTGGAATCGTTCAAGCAGGATTTGGAAGCCACCAAGCTTACCAAACAGATTAATGAGGTCCACTAGCCACCCCCGGGGATTTCTGGGGTCAGGAGGTCTGGCATAGAGTTCAAAATCCGGGATCTGCGATCCCTGTTGTACAGTCTCCGAGGAACGAGTACTATTGAACGTGTGAAACCTGAAAACAAAAACGAAGATGTCATCTTAGGCCTGTAGGTGAATGTTTTCAGTATTCAATGATGCAAATCTATCTTTCACACTGCCATTATCCGACAAAGCAAAATATTTCACTGTCCAGCAAAGTACTAATACTCTAGAAACTCGGAATGCTTAGCTATACTCACTTGGAATTAGGACTCAGCACCATAGCAAGAAGGTCAAGTAAAGAAAACCAGTCTTGGTGCAGCTTCACTACTACTAACTCTATTAACTTTTCACAGTTTTTCAAGATGCATCTCTGAAAATGAAATAAAATATCAATATGTCACTGAAATTAAGAGCACACAGGCTTCTGAATCTGTAGTAATAAACATTGAAGACTGAAGAGGATGCCAACAATATTTTTGTCATTATTCCACTCCATTGGCAATAATAAAGTTGTGCTGCTCAGTTCAAAATTACAGAAAATTTTGTCAAAAGAAAAATTAGTATTAAATAAAGTACTGTTTCTAAACCAAAGCCTATTCAATGTCAGGAGTTACTCTTTAAAATGCATATCAAGAAAACATTAGTAATAATCATGTCAAATTGAATTTAAAACGGTTAAATAATTACCATCTACACACATACTTACATGAATCTCATACTTCCAACTGTTCACAGCTTCATCCGTTAGGATTTTGGTAAAGGATATGGTCAGTCCTTCCCTAAAGAACCTCTGACATGCCTCACTTCTTGTATCTAATACTGAGGAACAAACAACATTCAGATAACACACAACCAAGTATGGCTAGTACATTTTATTACTGTAATGTAACACCACAGATCAATATAATACAATACTTTCAATTTAATAACAACCCAATCAAAACCTCAATTGATCGAAGCAGAATAAAACAAGTCACCACAGAGTCTGAGGAATAACTTGTGTTACAACTCACCTCTCTGACAGAGATCAATGGATGCCTCGAGGAGTACCTCCAGCTCACATTTAGGCAGGACGGGGACAACCCACCTCTGTCTGTGGATCATCTCATCGAGACGGGCCAGGGCATCCAGGGGGAAGTCTGGTTCCCCCCCACCCATGTCCTCTCCCTCTCCTTCACCCAGCACTTCCCCATCCCCACCCTGCCAAGAAGAAAACTTTTAAATAAACAACTCAAAAAACTAGAAGGCATTCAGAGCTCTATTGTTGTTGTCTTGAATGAAACACAATGAAACAAGCCATATTATAAATTTTACAATTACACAAGTACTATCCTATGACCTCATGCAAGGCTGTCACAGTACACATACCTGGGGTGGAGTGTTAGGTGGCCCCTCCTGCGGGTGGTCCTGATTGGCTATCATTGCGATGGTCATAGCGCTGTCGTGAGGCAGCGGTGAGGGCCTGTCCCTCACCCAGTGACACGACCAGATCCCACGCCGCTAACCATACATCCACTTTGAACTGCAAACACACACTTCAGATTAGACCAATCCCGTGATGCGGCAAGAAAATTAGGGAATATCCAAAATGATTATGGTAAGGCCTCCCTGCAAATAACCAAACCTCCTACAGCTTACAGTTAGTCCATGAATCCACTCATACCCACCCACAGCCTTGTTCCCATCAGTGATGTATTAACAAAACACATTCTGGCTCTCTTTTTAGATATCCAAGAAAGAGAAAAATCTAAACTCTCTATGACATAGTATTCATAATTATGTCTGATATATAAATATATATATATATATATATATATATATATATATATATATATATATATATATATATATATATATATATATATATATAGCTATGCAGCAAAAACCCATTGAATGCTCGAGGAGAAATTTAGTGATAATGCTATGAGGCACAACAAGCATTTTTTTTTTTCAAAGGAGGATTGTCAATGACAATGGGTTCTGGATGGCTGTCAACAAACACACCAGAAAACTTCACAAAAGTGTGCGAGGCCATCCTTGCAAATTATAGGCAAACTGTCTATTATGTTGTTAAGATCATAAGAAAATTGTAAGGGACCATGTAAAAAATTTATCACACGTTTTGAGCTTGAGATGCATTGCTGCAAAATTTGTGCCCAGACTACTATCACAAGTAACACATTCACATTTCTGTTTGATGGCAGCTCAATTATCAAAACAAGAGATGACCAAAACTTAATTTCCATGGCCATAATCAGTGATGGATCATGGGTTTACAGTTATCACCCTGAGACAAAGCATCACCTGTCACAGTGGATGTCGACAAATTCACCACAGTCCCCTTAAAAAAAATAAAATAAAATAAAAATAAATAAATAAATAAATAAATAAATAAAAAAAAAATAAAATAAATAAACCAATAAAAAAAAAAAAAAAAAAAAAAAAAAAAAAAAAAAAAAAAAAAAAAAGTGTTGATTATTTTTTCAATTTTAGTTTCAGCTTTATTTCTCTTCTTAATTTTTCCCCAACCTAGTCATTGTCTACTAAGCACTCCTCTTCTCTAGACATACTGTCAACAGCAAATTTCAACCATGAAGCTTTGAAACGATTCAGGTAAAGCATTGGATGCAAACATCCAGTCAAACAGAACAATGACTGGGCTCTCCAGCACAACAATACACCAGCCCACACATCATTTACTAGTCAACAGTTCCCGGTTTACAAAAATATGAATAATTCCCAATCTTTCCTATTCATTGAATCTTGGCCACTACAACTTTTTTTCATTTCCCAAAATGAAATATTAGCAGAAAGAGCATCGTTTAGACACGATTAAATAGGTTCAGGCAGAATTGCAGGTGTTCAACACACTCCCTTGAAATTTTCCAGGGATACTGGAACCACTGTATACACGGCCAGAGACTAAATTTTATGGTCAAATTCTCCAAATATTTGGATAATACCTCACATTATGTACCAAAATTTACATACATACAAAAATTTCCTCATTTAAGTAATACTGTATTTATACTGGCTTTTTATTTTAAGCAAATCACAAAAGGATTGAGGTTATGTGCTTCCACAGAGCTGATAGCAGAAGCTTTTATATCTTGGACGTCCTAGCCTTTTCAATCATAGCTTTAATATATATATATATATATATATATATATATATATATATATATATATATATATATATATATATATATATAATTAATATTACATAAACTAATTCAAGAAGAGTTTAGAACTACTTACTAACACAGCCCCAAAATGCAAGATGGTGACTGAGAATAAGCTGAACCTGTTGTAACTTTTCCAAGAACTACAACAACAATGCAATGGATACAAATCTATTCATCATTTAAATGGAGTATGATCAAATATTTTCAAGGATTAAAAAACTTTACCTCACATATAGGTTAAACCATGTAACTATGATGCATTCCATATCAAAATGAAGGTTGTGACTGCGCGGTAAGCTCAGTAAGGTTTCTAAATGGATACAGTGGGTTTAAATGGGGAGATATTGGTAATGTTCTTACAGTAATTGAGCATAGAAGAGCTGTTAGAAATGAGTTTGTTAGAAAATACTGATTTAACAGACATAGTCAGAAACTAGTGAGCTAGTAGCAATGTGGATAAGTGGAACAGGATTAGCAGTTATGTGATAAGTAAAAATACAATTGAAAACTTTGGAGCTGCCTTAAGTAAGCAAATGGACTTTCAGCAAACTCCTTGTGTTCTCATGTTCTTAAGCAACTGGCTAACTCATATTTGTTGTTCATTAGCAGCAAATGGAATATTTGCCTCAATATCATTCTTAGGGCTTTTGTGTAATACCTGTGATACTGATATTTTCTAACACATCAGTTTGTGAGATGAGGCTACACTGGCCTACTATCTTTAGATAAATTTTTTTCTTCAAAATCTGGTTAATCTACCTTATTTTACCTATCACTAACATGATAGGTACTTTTAGTTGATACACCTGATCAGCATATGTAAAAAATACGTAAGGCAATTTTGTTGTATGTCTGTAATTGTGTGTAAAAACAATTATTGCCTTGTAAGTGACATCTGATTGAATAAAAGCAAACTGAATCTTCACCAGCTTTCATCATCCCCAATATCATATTATTAACAATACTCAGTTTCTAGCTTCATCAAATGTACAACACTAATAAAAGGGTGAAAATCTACCTTACGTCTGCACATCATCCCCCAACCTTCTCCCTCAGCAAGCATAGAAACTAACATTAATTTTTTTTCTAGTCCCTCAAAAGTTATCAGAAAAGCTTCACTTAATAATCTCATAATAGCAGAATCTCACCCAAGTTTTACCCAAAGTTCAAGTAATAACCTGTCACAGCACTATCAAACTTTTCCTCCAAGAATTACCATCACAAGGAAGCTCACCTTACAAACTACTGCTCACCTAAGCTTAGCCACTGTACGCAACGTAGATTGAAGGCGAACTTTGAATTGCACTAGTGTTATGGTGGACAATTAAGAATAAGCATTAAGTAAAGAGTATGTCAAAAACTCTACTTTTTTCAAAGATTTTAACAATAAGACTTCCAGGGAGCAACTTTGATAACGTAGATGATTCAAAAGCCTTGAGTCTTATGACAGTAAATAGAAAATTCACAAAAAGTACAAAATTCTCATATAAACATTTAGGCAACACACCTCATGGAATATACCTCTTTCTTTTCCTATGCAATAATACACAACACTACCCACGAATGGATGTTGAATAAATAAACAAAATAACTCCACACCCCTGCTGACCTTTAAGACAAACTGTCACTAACCATAACAGTGACCAAGTTGCTCCCTTCCTCTCACATAAAAAAACAAGATTGGATTAGTTTTGCAATGGAAGACCAGTCAGGCACAAAAAAACGCAAGATCATCACAAATATATAAATAAATAAGGTCTGATCATCCTGAAGCCGCTGAGTAACAACAAATATCGCACTCCAACCCCAAAATGTCACATGAATAAATTGATCCAGTGTTTTACAAGATCAATAGAAATGGGTTTGCACGCCGCTGCTCTTGTCTTCCACTACCACAAAGAAACTTAAAAAAGACATTTCGGAAATTCCACACCGTAAGTAATCCTTGAACAAAATCACAAACCGATAACATTTACAATTATGAAAGATATGCGAATTGTTTTGAAGTCCACCTGCACTCAACACCTGTAGTTTGTCACCACTGGGGTAATCGTGTGTCTGGAGCGAGAGTCAATCGCCTCGCCACCATGGAACGCTACACATTACTTTCAGATTTAGTGAAAATGACGCAAATCCCTAAAGTGTCGTCGGTAAATCCTACAAAGGGCAACTTCACTTCTTGGTGGTATCCCAGGCGGATAGTGTCATGTTTCGCGATGTGTCCCCGCGAGACAAAGAGATTCACGTCTCAAAGAGGCCCACCTGCCATCCAATCCACGGAAGACCCTAAACAGTTGTTCAAACGCAATTTAACACAGAGGACAGCTGACAGAAGGAGGGGTCCCTCTCCTCAAAATGGCGACTGTAAATGCGACGAGTTTTTAGTCCATTATCGACCTCCAGCGGCACCAGCAGAGGCCGCAGCCATGCTACTCCCATCTTAGATACCTTACGGGCATCACAACCACCGCGGCCGGCACTTACGTACTTAACTGAGCGCTCGGCGAAGGTAAATATGAGGTGTCGGTATCTCCATTCACTAGTGCAGAATCACAACTATAGATACCACAAGTGCCTTTCGCGTCCCTCCGACAGATGGCGCGAGGGTTGGAAAAGAGGGCGCGCGCGGGGTGGTAAAAAGAGCATCAAGAAACTTTTCGAAACCTTTTTTAGGAATTCGGCTCCACAAATTGCATATCTGATGTCATGAGTAATTTTACTTTCAGGCACCGATTGTTGTCATGATTCTAGACCTCCTGACAAAAGTAGCGAAAGAATTTCTCAATGACCTCACCTTACTAGCGGAAAAGTAAAGCAAAGTCGAGAGGAAAAGACGGAATGTTTCAGCTTCACTTACTTCAATATATAATCCAATTTTACGATCAATGTCAATTCGCAACACAATTTATTTTTCAATGCCTAGTTATATTCTGCTTGACCTGATCTGACCTATAGTACGACACCACAATAAGTAGAAGGTAAATTAGTCACAAGGATTTCCCAGTGGAGGTCAGTGACTCAGCTCACTCCACTTCCCACTCCACTACAAACAAAAAATTAAGGGATCCAGACGACTAGAACCTTACGGGCTTAATAACAACATGCATGAATGGACGGGTATTAAACAATAAATTATTATTATCAAGAAGTGAATGCTCTTTTTCCAAACAAAGGCTATTGTCCTAACCAAGTTATTTAGGTACAAAACTCATTCTCAGTTATATTATTGTTTATAGGTTAATTAAGGAACACTTCTTTACGCCACACAGACGGAGTTGACAAAGCTAATAGAAATAAGAAACACTGATTGCATGACTTGAAACTTATATTTGAGACCTGTATTTAATATGCTATGACAGAGATAACAAAGTATACAAGGGGGAATAATGGTTTTCTATCTCGGCTCTGTTAAGAAAATGTCGAGTTGTCACCGCCGCCAAGCAATGTCATGTTGTGCAAGAGGTTCTCGACCCACCAAGCGATTTCCTGTGGCTGACTCACTATTATTTCCAGGTACTAAATGAGTGCATGTCATCATACAAGTAACCTAATTGATACATTGTTACGTGATGTATATATACGTGCCTACTATATAGAATAAGTTGATAATGACTCATTAACTACGATCGCTTTTCAGCCTTATGGCTAAAATCACAGTGTAGTATCTGTATTTACCAGTTTATGGATTGATGTAATCCCCATGTGGGATCTATATCAATCTGAATTTTGAACTATGGCGAAATGCTAGGGGCTTGCTCTGTGCACCTTTGCCGCGGACCGGTCTGGTATTACAGTACCTCCGGGATCTATCCACTCCAGTATCCAGTATTCGGGGATAGTAAAACATTCTTTTAAATTATTAATATATTTCTGAGCCTTATCCAATTTTCTGAGAGGTTTGGATGTAGCAGCTGACTCTTGAAGATATACGTGCATTAATTTTCCATTGATGCATTGCGCGAGTAGTGATGTTTACTGAGTAGTATTGAGTAGTGATTGGAATTCCGGCTCTTTTCAGGTAGCAGATTCTTTCGTTCTCGTTCACTCAATAGAGCCGGCTCTTTCGATTATCAAATACACACACACACAAACATACTATAAGGGATTCGTAATTTTAGCTATGAAAGGAGACTAAAGCTTTTGAAATTACACTCACTGGAGCCACGTAGAGTAAGGAGAGATCTGATTGAAGTATTTAAGTGGGTAAAGGGTTTTAATAAGGGGGATGTAGGGAAAGTTCTTACGATCAGTAATCAGGATAGAACAAGAAATAACGGATTCAAACTAGAAAAATGTATATTTAATAAAGAAATAGGCAGAAATTGGTTTACAAATAAGGTGGTAGATGATTGGAATAGACTCAATCAGCAGGAAATTAGTGCAAAGACAATAGGGAGTTTTAAGAGAAAACTAGATTTCATGGATGGGGACGGGAGGTGGGTGTAGGTAATAAGGGGGATTAGGATTAACAGGAACTACCTAGTGCAGGCCTCCAGGCCTTTTGTAGCGTCCTTATTTTCTTATGTAACTGGACTTGAGTTTTCCTCTCTCCAGTCGATCAACTAGCTCTCCATACACCCCGAGCACCAAAGGTTATAAGTACACATGAAGGGGGAAATCTGGATGGTTGAACTGGGTACAGGGAGAAATGACAGAAAAAAGTTTGGGAACCACTGCTTTAGATCCTTAGAGAAGAGACCATTTCCCGCATACATTGCACAGTGGATCATCAGTCTCGCAGTGGGACCCAGCAAACATGGAATGAATGGGCCAGTGCTGGCACTCTGGCATTGCAAGTGTTGAGCCAATGCTGTACATTTTGGCTGCCAGTACTGGCCCAATTTAATTCAGTTATCCGTTTGCACCCTGGCATGTATGGGCCCGATACTGGATCTATGTTGGGCCAGATGTCGGATCAATGATGGGCCAATAATGGCACACCTACACCGTGCCTTAATAGTATGGCAGCAATCGGACCAATTTCACCGGTTTACCACCTTGAATATTGGCCCAATATAAAACCTGAATTCAAACAGATACTGTCCCAACACAGGAACTGAATGTAAACAGACGTATATTATATATATATATATATATATATATATATATATATATATATATATATATATATATATATATATATATATATATATATATATATATATGTATGTATACATATATATATATATATATATATATATATATATATATATATATATATATATATATATATACATATATATATATGTATATATATATATATATATATATATATATATATATATATATATATATATATATATATATAAAAGGTGCATTGTTTGAAAAAAATTGTTATACAATTTTTTATTAAAAAAATACAAAATGTTTATCCTAAATTATAGTGACTCATATATCACAGCCATTTATAAATTACAATGTCCCTGCTGATGATTAAGAAGATGACAAAATTACTCTATAATTATTTAGTAAATAATACACCACAGTCATCATCAAAAACCCATCTCCTTGTTACCAGGGAGGACAGAGGTAGAGGCCAGAGGAAAGAGAAAACAAACAGTAGGTAAAAGGAATAGTAGAAATCACCCAATGAAATGGGTCACACAAGCAATTCACTCTACCCTTCAAGCCCAAGGGGATCACAGACTACCCCAAACCAAACTGATCCACAACATAAGTCGCTTATGGGAAAACCATTTCTCAGCCTTTAAACTTAAAACATCACACACAATTAAGACACATCAGACATGTTCCAAAATTACAGAAATGCCATATGTATGCAAAAAAAAAAATTCCATTGAACTGAGGTTCACTTCAGGCACAGTGGATCTACAAACAAAAATAAAATAAAAAATACATAAAGAGAATATTATAAATTATTTATAGTACTCAAGATCCATAACATTACCAGGGCTGGGAAAATGTTTGTATTTCCTAATGTACCAAACAAAAAAGTAAACTTTAGAAATCCCATAAGTTGAATCTATGAACAGGTTGGATCTCAGAGAGAGAGAGAGAGAGAGAGAGAGAGAGAGAGAGAGAGAGAGAGAGAGAGAGAGAGAGGGGGGGGATATACTATATAGCATTAATTCCGTGAAATTTTCGCAGGTCCTGCTAGTAATAATGAATATAACAAAAACTAGTGGATTTGAAAAAAAAATTATGTAAATATAACTTTAGAAACCTTAAACCTTAACCTTAGAAACTTTAAAAAAAATTCACCCAGAGTAGTAAATAAACAAAAATAATGACTAAATGATTTTCCAAATATTAAGCAATGATTGCTACAAGAAGCTATGAGCCCTCGTTGCTCTGCTGCAATTCAAACACGCCGACTTCGTCCCCCGCATCGGTCAGAGGAATTCCTCAAGTATATCATGATGGTTTTACCAATTTTATCTTCGGTGGTCATGATATTGGTGCTGTTAAGCAATTGCTACCTAAATTGTGTGTGTGTGTTTGTACTTATTGTATAATACTGTCCCCACTAAACTAAAAAGTAGCATTACTGTAACTGTGGAAATATTTCCATACATCAATATATCCACTGTTTATGTCTTACTGGTTCTTGTCTACTTTTTGAGGGACTGAAGTAAGCGCACCTTGAAGTATAAATATTATTGCACTTTTATATTTCTTTAGAGAAATGATGGAAATGAATCCCTTAATAAGATGGAATTTACTACAACAGCTTAATAATCAATAAGTTTAATGTAACATACTTGTCATTATCGAACAGATCTTGGTTTTTTTTAATCCCATCTTGTGCTCATTATTTTTGGTTTTCCAACCACTGCGACCCTTCCAATTAAATTTGGTTTGCATCGAATTCGTCAGGATTGTATCTACCATGTACTTCACTGATGACTTCACACTGGTCCCACCCAGGCGACAGTGCTAAAAAAAAAAAAGAGAGAGAGAGAGAGAGAGAGAGAGAGAGAGAGAGAGAGAGAGAGAGAGAGAGAGAGAGAGAGAGAGAGAGAGAGAGAGAACACAACCAAAGTTATCAATTGAATTTTGTCAAAATAACACACACACACACACACACACTAATAGCAACATCCTTTCATGGAATAGGCAATGACATAAAGATATCTATAAACATAACATGCTTTTATCACTATAAACATACATTAACACAGCTTATTTGACGGGTTAATACATACATATATACATACATACATACATACATGAATCACCAATAAACCATTATCCTGTAACCAGGGATAGGCAGGCAGAGTTAGAGGCATGTGGCCCCATAGCCCATGTGTATGAAAAAACTAGAGAGCAGGGTTCCCAGCCCATACTTTTCTCCATGCGACATATGGGACTCCCAACCCCACTTCCCGTCCCTTTTAATCGTCTCTTATGAAACACAGGGATTACAGTTGTGGGATTATTGAACATCCACCGCAGGGCAAATTGATACACTTACCATAATTTCTTGAAGATTAGGATCAGAATCCAGATTTTCATTAAGCTGCCAAGGTCTTCCAGTGTTTGAACAGGCAAATCTGGCTTAATTGCAGAATAATCTTCTGTTTTTGATAGGGCTTCCTGATTCTTGATGTTATTTAACTTGTGAAGTATATCATCTAGTTTCTTGTTTAGTACATCATCTACTTTCTTGTACAAGTCTTCAATAGGTGTTTGACAGCGAGCAACCGCACGTAAGATTGTAGTCATATCTGAAAAATTATAACATGGGAATACTTATCCATCAATGTGTGGCAAATCAGGAGAATGGATTCTAATAGATTAGGTAACTGCTGGAAAATAATGTATACTGTATGTATCAACTTTACAAAACATATATATATATATATATATATATATATATATATAAGTTTTTTCATCATAAGCCTCCCTATCATAAAATGGAGGGGACCCATAGACATGAAAATGCATCTGCAATAAATAAGTGTATATATATATATATATATATATATATATATATATATATATATATATATATATATATATATATATATATATATATATATACATATATATATATATATATATATACGTATATATATATATATATATATATATATATATATATATATATATATATATATATATATATATATACATATATATATATATATATATATATATATATATATATATATATATATATATATATATATATATATGTATATATATATATATATATATATATATATATATATATATATATATATATATAAGTATATATATATATATATATATAAGTATATATATATATATATATATATATATATATATATATATAAATATATAAATATATATATATATATATATATATATATATATATATATATATATATATATATATATATAACAAAATGTTTGACTGACGATGTTTAGTGAAAAGCTAATATTTTTAATATCTCCCATGCATTCACAGACAAGGAACTATAATGCATTACCATTTGATTTCATAAGCGGATCACTAGCATCATCTAGATGTCGTCTTGTTTCTGAAGTTGAAGCAGCAGTCACATCTACATAAGTTGGTCTGCCCACAATAGCGTTGGCACGCTGAAGAGGTGGAATGCCACTCACATCAGGTGGTGGGGGCAGCTTTTTCTTTTTCTTGGGGGTAAGCTCCACAGTACTGACAGAATCTCCCGAGTCTGAATCAGAGTCTGTAAAGCGCCTTTTCTCAACCCTGGAAAAAATTAAATAAGGATATCAAGTATTTATTGATCTCTAAAAATGTTTCCACTTTTCTTATTTTTGCATTTTAATTTATAAGTTCCTGGTCTTAAATTGACCAAAGTAATATAACTACTGCAAATACTAAGGTACCTACATTAACAATAAATATATGTAATACATGAAGCCAGACATTTTCTTTGTTGATGCTAGAGGATATGGTAGACAGATTTTTAACTTAACAAATATTGTCTCAAATAATATTACATACCTCCTACAGCCACGTCCATATTCCCCCTCACTCTGAACATCCGAATACTTTTCTCCCCTCTGAGATGCTCTTTGTATCTTGCTGAAGTCATCTAAAATAAACGAACAAATATATCACGAAGCTAGTACTGTACAGAATTAATTAATATAATTATACAAAACTAAGATTATCAGCATTAAATAACTAACATAAGAAATTAAATACTTCAACCAAAAAGAAATTAACATGACTTCCTAAATGTTTATTGCTACAAAATAGAAGGCTCTCATCTGTGCTAAATATTAACATTTTCTAATCACGTATGCAAAAAAAGGTGTCACAAAATGGATGTGAAACATAGATTTGCTAAATAATTAATATATATATATATATATATATATATATATATATATATATATATATATATATATATATATATATATGCTATAAAAATTAGTTTTTTTTTTCTTTTTTCTTTTTATATTAACATTGATCTCACTCTTCAACCCCAATAAGGGTTAGGTTAGGTAATTTAAATTGGTTTGGTTAGTTTATTAATTTTAAAATGCTTAGTTATCTTTTCTTTATTGCCAGTAAACTAAATAGGCAGTGCATTTGTGATGAAAACGATTAGCAAATTCATTACAAGCATAACAAAATCTAAAAGAAAATAATAATCTCTTCATAAATTGTGAGAAGGGGAAAACAAGAAAATTTGGTAAAATTGCAGTTTTAAGCCAATACACTATTGGTGGTTTTAATTATCCTGAATCGAATTATTAGGAGCATTTCTAACCCCATACTGGCCAGTCAAAGAGCATTTCTAAAATAGACCCCAAACCAACCTAACCTGCCCTGACCTAACCTAACCGAATCTAACTGGGGGATCCCAAAAAATAATTTCTGACTGGCCAATATGAGGTTAGAAATGCTCCTAATAATGAAATATGAACCATCAAGTTTATTAAAACCACCGATAGTGTATTGGCTGAAACTGCAATAAGTTACTGAAACTTGGCTCACAGGTGGTTTATTTGCCAACTCCTTGGGAGTGCCATCCCTTGTACATAGACGAAAATTTACTTACCCATTATAAGTTTTCTTCACTCCTTTATGCTTGACGCCGTGGTGACATATCAGCAACTAGTGAAGTAGCTTTCTGCAGCCAACAGGAAACAGCTTGTAGGAGTTGAAGCATGACTCACCTGGTGAGTCATACAGAAGACGCCTTTCCATTGCTGGAATTCCTCCCGAGATCTTACATTAGTCCGTAGTTTAATGCAGTCTTCTTGATGAATTCCGACATTGTGAAAACCATCACCATCAAAATTCAGACATTCAGAGCTCAACCACTCCATATTGGTCTGAATATTCCTTCTTCTTGGGAATTTGATGGGGCCGTGCAGGCTGTGGTGCCACAGCCTCTAGTGTCCCAGAAGTGCGGGTTGCAGATGAATGAGTGGATCAGATCCTGTTGAGTTGACGTGTCCTTTGGAGGAAGGTCCTGGTGTGTTTGAGTGGTTTGAAGGCCAGGCCAGGGTCTTTAGAGCTACCTAAGATGTCTGTTATTGTTGGTCTGCGGAGGTGAAGAGACGACAGTGAGTGAAGGAGTGTCATGCGGTGGGAGTGGTGACGAGGACAGTGAATATTCCCTCGCAATTGTTGTTATGTGAAGGAATTCTCGGCTCGCCGAATTGTTATCACCGTAACAATAACAGTCGGTTCCAATAATACCAAGACAATAATTTTTATTTTCTATCATTGTTTTACGGACACCTATTAATTTTTTTATCCACAAAATAATTATTTTTATATATATTTTACATATCCCATAACCTATAATATGGTAACAATAAACTGAACCCATATATACTCTCTTTTTAAAACACTAAATTGACTATACAAAAATATGAGTATGATGTTGTTGTTGTTGTATTAGGGCTGCGAGGATTCCTTGGGGAACACTATGAGCCCTAATATATGAGTATGACAATTCAGCGAGCCGAGAGTTCCTTCACAGAACAACAACAATTGCGAGGGAATATTCAAACCCTGGTCTGGAAATGCATGAGGCTCTGTTCGTCTGCCGAGTCCATAGACCATGGAACGTCCTTTTTATTAGACCTAGGATACTGTTGGCCTTTGATACCATTTTATCAATGTGTTCATTAAAACGGAGTTGTCATTTACGAGACTCCCTGTTAAAAGGAGTCACGTTCAATATCATGTGGAGGAGTAATCAAGATCCTTTTTCCTTCCATAAGCTGCCAATGAAATGTTGAGATGCTCTGCACCGATATCGGGCTGATGATGATAGTGATGATGGTACCATGGATTTCCAGGGGAGATCGTTCACTGTGAAGTGATCATATCATTTGGTATTAAATCGCACTTTAGTTTTACTTGAACTACTACTACTACTACTACTACTACTACTACTACTACTACTACTATTACTACTACTATTACTATTACTACTACTATTGCTACTACACTAATAGTACTACTACTACTATACTACAACTATTACTAGTGTAGTAACCACGTATATATACCTTAAAAATCTATAATTAACTTTTTATTTTTATATTGTAATTAAATTTTATATTTATTTTTATTACTTTATGTATATCTATTGTTTTCGGAAAAAAAAAAAAAAAAAAAAAAAGATTCCATAAAGAACTTGCCAAGATGTTGAGATGATTAGTAGTATGTAACTACACCAACATTTTTTTCGTCTTAAACACTGTGTGGGTAAGGCTAGAATTCTATGCTAGGGACACGTGTAACCAATGTAGGAGGCCTCAGACATAACCGCCACCCTCTTCTGTACTATCTCCTGTCTTGTCTGGCGACCGGCGACTCGCCCTGAAACCACCACAGTCAGCACCCGTCTAGCCTGTCAATGGTGGCCTGCTCACCCGTCGCGAGGCCAGGGCTGCCCTCCTCGTCCCCCACACGCCCACGGACGTGATGCTACGGGTGCTCCGGAGTGCACCTCCAGCCCGCTGACCACGCCTTGCGGTGGGCGCTCCGGGCGGCATCCCCGCCTCACTGATCACGACACAACAGCTGTCCGGCGTCCGCCACAGCAGAAGACGGCGAGTACCAGTCCTCGCAACGCCATTTGTGTATTAATTAATATATACGTATATAGTTTACATACTGATTTTTTTTTTACACAATAAACCTTTAAATAATATCCTCGCCGCCCTCGCAGTAATAATGGTTGGCTCCGTGACTACTTCCAGCGCCGCCGCGCCCGGGTTAAATTCCGTCCAGCTTCCGCGAGCTCGAGAACGGGACGCCCCAGGGCGGCATCGTCAGCCCGTTCCTTTTCAACCTGCTGATGGAGTCTCTCTCTCTCTCTCTCTCTCTCTCTCTCTCTCTTTTTAGTATTAGATGCGGGGATGCCACTCCTTGTGATTTATCCCAAGATCTTGGGATATCGACCTTTAGTTAGAAATAGAGAATGAATCAACGATACAAAGATAGGCTTAAAGCACAGAAAGAAAATTATACTGTATACTTATCAGCAGATATTATTGAAGAGGTTGATGAAGATGAAATATAACTAATTAAATGTTAGTGTTACGTTGTATTTAAGTTCTAAGATTAATATTATTATCTTGGGATTCCACTCTTGATTCTTGGGATTTTTGATTGCAAATATAGGGATATCATAGAATTCTGAGTGGCATTCCTGATCACATGGAATCAGAAAGTAAGAATCCGTAAGAACATTGCAAAAAGAAAAGAACACACTTATGGTTTAACAATGAAGTCGATGTTATTAATTAATTAATCTATCAACACAATTTATTATGATAAAGTAATAATAATAGCTGCGAACATAATGGCAACATAAGAAAAGATAAATTGGATATAAAAAAAAGTCATAATTTCGTAGCACAATCAATTATACAATAAACATTTAAATCATGCAAGTTATAAGAAAAATATGAATAGGAATACGTTCATGATATACATAATAGCAACATAAGAAAAGTTAAATTAGATATAAAAAAAAACCTCATAATTTCGTAGCACAGTCAATTAATTATACAATAAACATTTAAATCACGCAAGTTATAAAAAAATATTTTCCAAAGTACAACATTCTTCGCTGTAGGTACGAAGCCATAAATCACAACTCAGTTTTTTGAAATCACAATCAGTTATCCTTGCAAGTTTGTGGTGAACGGGTGATGGGTCGTGTTTTGCACCTTTCCTGCATTTACATTGGAATTCCTTCGTTAACCTTCCATTATCAAATCTTCTCTCTCGTCCCTTGATAAATAGAAGCTACTGGTGACTAATGTCGGTCGTTTATAGAAGAAATTATCGGAACTGAATAGAGTAAGAATTCGAGTGCGAATCTTGACCGTTAAATATTCAAAAAGTAGCTGTGTGCGGGATGTAATTCCACTAATTGTGACTTCACTGTTACGTGAGGGATACGGAGAGTAGTTAGTATACGTAGATAATTAACTATTGGTTATAGAGTCGAGTGTGAAGTGTTAAATGGAGGATATTAGTGAAAAGTGAATAAAATAGGTCACAGAGTCGAGTGATAAGTGTTAAGTGACCTCGCTTCCCCTGAAACCAATTTTAATTATCTTGACACTCGCTGGGTGACGTGTGAAAAAAAATAATAAGGAAAATATTATAAGTGGAGTAATAATCAAGGCGCAGGGGAAAAAAAAAGTGCAGATGAAGTGATATTTGGATAAAGGAATAAGCGTGTGAAATAAGTGGCGCAAACAAGGAAGAGATAAAATAAAGAGAAACAAGGATAAAAGGACAAATGAAGGGATAGAAAGCGAAGAAGAGAAGAAAAAAGAAGATGAGGTTTCCGTCATCAAGAGGTTAGTTAACCACAACACACAACAAAGCAAAATGTAAATGGGCCAATAAGTTATATGACTCATTGAGTTGCTCCCCTCCACATCAATCGTTAGTAAAAGGCGAAAGATTTATGAGATATGAAGGGAATACAATCAATGCATCACGCTGTTGTTGTTGTATGTTTGCCAGCACGGTGGCTGGCTGAGCTATTTAGAGCCCGAAAAATACATCACACGATATTTCTGGATCAACACATGTTGTACTAAAGAGGAACACGAACTTTACTTCCGAGCAAGAACATAATAAGACCTAAAGAAATATGCTAAAATTATTTCTGAGAGCGTCTTTATCTTATTTGTATTATATTTCCTTACAAATGATTCTGGTCCAAATAAAAATTCATAATTCTTTTCTCTAAACAGTAATGTCTGCTCCTGATATATAATAATTCATTCATCAAGTGGTCCTTCATGTCCGTAAACATGGCTTCATTGCACGATCACTACCTCATCACGTAATATTTAAGGCTAGCTTTATTGAAGCTGTAGGAGTGATCATAACAGAATGCGCGCTGACACACAGAGAACTGTGCCCTTGTAAGGCACACTATTCTATTCGATATATTTAAATTTTATATTTATAAATTCTCATGTATATACATACCATATAACACATTCCTGTACATACACTTATTGTATTCTCTACACACACTTTCATTACTTCATAATTTATATAAATGACTTACAGACAGGAATAAACAGTGATATCAGTAAATTTGCCGATGACACAAAGATAGGAAGACCGGTAAAGAATTTAAATGATGCTAGGATGCTGCAGGATGACTAAAATAGGCTGTACGAATGGTCAGAGAGATGGCAGATGCAGTTTAATGTTAACAAGTGTAGCATTATGGGCGTAGGTAAAGGTAATAAGTCTGTAGACTACACATTAAATGACACTACCTTAGGAAGGTCATATAGTGTGAGGGACTTAGGAGTTCAAATAAGCAGTGACTTGCGCCCCAGGAAACAGCGTATTATAGCTAGAAATAGGGCCAACAAGATACTGGGATTTATTAGTAGGTGTGTGACAAACAGGAGTTCTGAGGTCATTCTGAGGTTGTACTTAGCGCTAGTTAGACCCCCACAGCTCAATTTTGGTCCCCTTATCCATCAAATATAATATTATAGATATCCTTATTTTTTTATGTTCGTCAATGTTGTACGTTGGTAGTTTCACAGGTAACGTGGCGGCGGATGTATTGTTAGGTTAGGTTAGCAGACAGTCTGGTAGCAGCGACAACACGGCCGATAGATGGAGTTGGCTACGTTTTCTTAAGTTCACTGCAACATCTCCATTTATAAATTCTCATGTATATACATACCATATAACACATTCCTGTACATACACGTACATACACTTATTGTATTATCTACACACACTTTCATTATGAGCGTAGGTAAAGGTAATAGGTCTGTAGACTACACATTAAATGACACTACCTTAGGAAGGTCATATAGTGTGAGGGACTTAGGAGTTCAAATAAGCAGTGACTTGCGCCCCAGGAAACAACGTATTATAGCTAGAAATAGGGCCAACAAGATACTGGGATTTATTAGTAGGTGTGTGACAAACAGGAGTTCTGAGGTCATTCTGAGGTTGTACTTAGCGCTAGTTAGACCCCCACAGCTCAATTTTGGTCCCCTTATCCATCAAATATAATATTATAGATATCCTTATTTTTTTATGTTCGTCAATGTTGTACGTTGGTAGTTTCACAGGTAACGTGGCGGCGGATGTATTGTTAGGTTAGGTTAGCAGACAGTCTGGTAGCAGCGACAACACGGCCGATAGATGGAGTTGGCTACGTTTTCTTAAGTTCACTGCAACATCTCCATTTATAAATTCTCATGTATATACATACCATATAACACATTCCTGTACATACACGTACATACACTTATTGTATTATCTACACACACTTTCATTATGAGCGTAGGTAAAGGTAATAGGTCTGTAGACTACACATTAAATGACACTACCTTAGGAAGGTCATATAGTGTGAGGGACTTAGGAGTTCAAATAAGCAGTGACTTGCGCCCCAGGAAACAACGTATTATAGCTAGAAATAGGGCCAACAAGATACTGGGATTTATTAGTAGGTGTGTGACAAACAGGAGTTCTGAGGTCATTCTGAGGTTGTACTTAGCGCTAGTTAGACCCCCACAGCTCAATTTTGGTCCCCTTATCCATCAAATATAATATTATAGATATCCTTATTTTTTTATGTTCGTCAATGTTGTACGTTGGTAGTTTCACAGGTAACGTGGCGGCGGATGTATTGTTAGGTTAGGTTAGCAGACAGTCTGGTAGCAGCGACAACACGGCCGATAGATGGAGTTGGCTACGTTTTCTTAAGTTCACTGCAACATCTCCATTTATAAATTCTCATGTATATACATACCATATAACACATTCCTGTACATACACGTACATACACTTATTGTATTATCTACACACACTTTCATTATGAGCGTAGGTAAAAGTAATAGGTCTGTAGACTACACATTAAATGACACTACCTTAGGAAGGTCATATAGTGTGAGGGACTTAGGAGTTCAAATAAGCAGTGACTTGCGCCCCAGGGAACCGCGTATTATAGCTAGAAATAGGGCCAACAAGATACTGGGATTTATTAGTAGGTGTGTGACAAACAGGAGTTCTGAGGTCATTCTGAGGTTGTACTTAGCGCTAGTTAGACCCCACAGCTCAATTTTGGTCCCCTTATCCATCAAATATAATATTATAGATATCCTTATTTTTTTATGTTCGTCAATGTTGTACGTTGGTAGTTTCACAGGTAACGTGGCGGCGGATGTATTGTTAGGTTAAGTTAGCAGACAGTCTGGTAGCAGCGACAACACGGCCGATAGATGGAGTTGGCTACGTTTTCTTAAGTTCACTGCAACATTTCCATTTATAAATTCTCATGTATATACATACCATATAACACATTCCTGTACATACACGTACATACACTTATTGTATTATCTACACACACTTTCATTATGAGCGTAGGTAAAGGTAATAGGTCTGTAGACTACACATTAAATGACACTACCTTAGGAAGGTCATATAGTGTGAGCGACTTAGGAGTTCAAATAAGCAGTGACTTGCGCCCCAGGGAACCGCGTATTATAGCTAGAAATAGGGCCAACAAGATACTGGGATTTATTAGTAGGTGTGTGACAAACAGGAGTTCTGAGGTAATTCTGAAGTTGTACTTAGCGCTAGTTAGACCCCACAGCTCAATTTTGGTCCCCTTATCCATCAAATATAATATTATAGATATCCTTATTTTTTTATGTTCGTCAATGTTGTACGTTGGTAGTTTCACAGGTAACGTGGCGGCGGATGTATTGTTAGGTTAAGTTAGCAGACAGTCTGGTAGCAGCGACAACACGGCCGATAGATGGAGTTGGCTACGTTTTCTTAATTAAGTTCACTGCAACATCTCCATTTATAAATTCTCATGTATATACATACCATATAACACATTCCTGTACATACACGTACATACACTTATTGTATTATCTACACACACTTTCATTATGAGCGTAGGTAAAGGTAATAGGTCTGTAGACTACACATTAAATGACACTACCTTAGGAAGGTCATATAGTGTGAGGGACTTAAGGAGTTCAAATAAGCAGTGACTTGCGCCCCAGGGAACAGCGTATTATAGCTAGAAATAGGGCCAACAAGATACTGGGATTTATTAGTAGGTGTGTGACAAACAGGAGTTCTGAGATCATTCTGAGGTTGTACTTAGCGCTAGTTAGACCCCACAGCTCAATTTTGGTCCCCTTATCCATCAAATATAATATTATAGATATCCTTATTTTTTTATGTTCGTCAATGTTGTACGTTGGTAGTTTCACAGGTAACGTGGCGGCGGATGTATTGTTAGGTTAAGTTAGCAGACAGTCTGGTAGCAGCGACAACACGGCCGATAGATGGAGTTGGCTACGTTTTCTTAATTAAGTTCACTGCAACATCTCCATTTATAAATTCTCATGTATATACATACCATATAACACATTCCTGTACATACACGTACATACACTTATTGTATTATCTACACACACTTTCATTATGAGCGTAGGTAAAGGTAATAGGTCTGTAGACTACACATTAAATGACACTACCTTAGGAAGGTCATATAGTGTGAGGGACTTAAGGAGTTCAAATAAGCAGTGACTTGCGCCCCAGGGAACAGCGTATTATAGCTAGAAATAGGGCCAACAAGATACTGGGATTTATTAGTAGGTGTGTGACAAACAGGAGTTCTGAGATCATTCTGAGGTTGTACTTAGCGCTAGTTAGACCCCACAGCTCAATTTTGGTCCCCTTATCCATCAAATATAATATAATAGATATCCTTATTTTCCTATGTTCTTATGGTTTTAGGCGGGGGAAACCATTATCAACTTCGCAAAACGTCTTTGAAGCTAGGTTAGATTGGAAGCTAAAATAAGGTTAGGTAAGGTTAAGGCTAGTTTTATTGAAGTTGTAGGAGTGACCATAACAGAATGCGCGCTGACACACAGAGAGCTGTGCTCTTGTAAGGCACACTATTCTATTCAATATATTTAAATTTTATATTTATAAATTCTCATGTATATACATACCATATAACACATTCCTGTACATACACTTATTGTATTCTCTACACACACTTTCATTATGAGCGTAGGTAAAGGTAATAGGTCTGTAGATTACACATTAAATGACACTACCTTAGGAAGGTCATATAGTGAGAGAGAGAGAGAGAGAGAGAGAGAGAGAGAGAGAGAGAGAGAGAGAGAGACACACATACACAGTGTGTGTGCGTGTGTGTGTGTGGAACTTAAGCATAAACGGCTCTTGAGAAAAATCCGGCTCTTCTCGTTCATCTGGAAGAGCCGGCTCTATAAACCGATTCGTTCACGAGCGTCCATGTATTGTTAGGTTAGGTTAGTGCAGAAGTGTGGTAGCAGCGACAACACGGCCGATAGATGGCGTTGACTGTATCTTAGCTACGTTTTCTTTAGTTCACTGCAACATCTCCATTTCTTTCCTTGATTTATTTATATACATCATTAAAACTGTGCTTAATCAATTACTTTTTTTTTTGTTATTTAATTATTATTATTTTTCGTTTATTCAATGATATATCTATTCATCTAGAGTTACATAGGGACCCCTCACACCCACCTCCCTTCCCACCCTATCAACCACGTACCGATGCCAGAACGAAGAAGCAAATAGTAATCAAATTACTGGACTATATAGTTCCTTCTATCTTTATAATCAATATTAACACATTGTCATTTCTTAAAACCTTGAAAAATTCTGCAAAAAGTCTTGGATAAGGGTGTCGAAGCAATCATGGACTCTTCTGATTCCAGTAAACTTTTTTTGGTAAAAGTGCAGAATGAGGCCTTCTGCCCTTTCTTTTTTCTCTCCTTCCCTACATAGAGTATTCAACCCATCTGTGAAGGTTTTAATAAGGGGGATGTAGGAAAAGTTATTACGATCAGTAATCAGGATAGAACAAGAAATAACGTTTACAAACTAGAAAAATGTAGATTTAATAAAGAAATCGGTTTACAATTATAATACGATTGGAACTAAGTCAGCAGGTAGTTAGTGCACAGACAATAGGGAGTTTTAAGAGAAGACTAGACTTCATGGATGGGCATGAGAGGTGGTGTAGGTAATAAAGGGAGATTAGGATTAACAGGAATTATAATGATGGGAATTCCGGCTCTTTTTTCATGAGATACATACCCACCAAATATAATATAATAGGTATCCTTATTTTCTTATGGTTTTAGGCGGGGGAAGCCATTATTAACTTCGCAAAACGTTTTTGAAGCTAGGTTGTTAGGTTAGGTTGGAAGATAGAATAAGTTTAGGTTAGGTTAAGGCTAGCTTTATTGAAGCTGTAAGAGTGATCATAACAGAATGCGAGCTGACACACAGAGAACTGTGTCCTTGTAAGGCACACTATTCTATTCAATATATTTAAATTTTATATTTATAAATTCTCATGTATATACATACCATATAACACATTCCTGTACATACACTTATTGTATTCTCTACACACACTTTCATTATGAGCGTAGGTAAAGGTAATAGGTCTGTAGATTACACATTAAATGACACTACCTTAGGAAGGTCATATAGTGTGAGAGAGAGAGAGAGAGAGAGAGAAAACCAGACAGTACATGCTGCATTCATGGATTTAGAAAAGGCAAATATCAGAGTAGACTAGAAGGCAGTTTATGTATCCAAGTGAAAGGAGTGCTGAGTGAATCCTTACTCCCACCAAAGTCTATGTGCAAGGTGTCCTCCTCAACACTTGAAGTCTGGATACAAGACCCATCATGCTTGATCACCAAAAGGATGTCAAATCTGGTTGCATTAATCTGTAAATATTTGTACCACATTACCTGGGAACAATATATTTCATGTGATGCACAGCAGCACGGTTAACCTTTTTAATTTATTTTCTTTTTATAACTATACTGTGTAACTATAATCATATAGCCTAGAAGCTAAGTGAGAGGAGTGCATGGACATGTATGAACGGGTGTGTGTCTCGGCTACCCCCCTTAAGGAAGAAAATGACTGTTATATATAGGTGGGTAGATAGATAGCTAGATATATATAGGTATGTTTGTGACATTACCACATTCTGATTTCTTCCCATTGATCTGTACCCTCTGTTCCCTACCAGTAAGCCATCCCCTAATCCATTCTAGTACCTTCCCACCTATGCCGTGACTTTACTTAACAGTTTCCTATGGAGTACTCTGTCAACGGCTTTACTGAAGTCCAAATAAACTATATCATACTTTCCTATAGAAGGATAATAAATTTGTGAGGCATGACTTCCCCTTGCTAAAACCACGTTGACTATGTCTAATTAGCTTGTGTTCATCTAAATGTTTCCTAATTGCCATTGATATGATAGCTTCTAACATCTTGCCTACCACTGATGTTAAACTAATTGGGCGGTAGTTACTACTTGCTGCCTTATCTCCTTTCTTGAATATAGGAACTACATTTGCCTGCCTCCACAGCCTAGGAACTACTTCTGTGTCTAGTGATTCTCTAAAAATCATCGCAATAGGTTCAACGAGTTCTTCTCTACATTCCCTAAGAATCCTCGAAAAAATGTCGTCCGGCTCTGGAGATTTAGTCTTTTTAAGTCTATCTATTTCCTTGCTAACTACTTCCCTACTTATGGTTATTTCACTTAATTTATCATCCTCTTGTCCCCTAAAGATCTGCATTGGCTCTAGTTTTCTACCCGACTCTTCTTGACAAAATACGGACAAGAAGTATTTATTTAATTCCTTACTAATTTCCTCACCATTTTCTTTCAAGCTGCCATCCATTCCCTTAAGAGGTCCTATTCTTTCCTTTGTTTTTTTTAGCCTTGTACAACTGATCCTTCTGGGCATCTCTAGCTATCCTAACCTCATAATTCCTCTTTGCAGTCCTAATATCCATTTTAATGTTGCTATTCATCCATTTTGGATAATTTTTATTTGACCTAATCCTCCTCTTAGGTATATACTGTTCCTGCCCTGTATGAATTTCTCTTACTATGTTATTATAATGCAATTCTACCTCAATGTTTTGATCCTCCTCTATACCCTCCCAATTTATACCCTGGAAGTAATGTCTGAGGCCCTGGTAATTTCCTTTTCTAAAATCTGGTACTAAACTAATGTTTTGTTCTACCTCCCTCTTTGCATTAATCTTGAATCTAATTTCATGGTGGTCACTAACATAAAATCTCGCTCCTATCCTGACTGACCAAAGTTTCATTATTCGTTAAGACCAGATCTAAAATATTTCTCTGTCGTGTTGGTTCCCTTACAAGCAGGGTTGCGGAGTCGGAGGTGAAAAGTTCGACTCCGACTCCGGGTATTCTTAAAATGCCGATTCCGACTCCGCCTCCGACTCCGGGTATTCTTGAAAAGCCGACTTCGACTCCTACAGAGTAATTTTAAAGACAGAGTACAGAGTAATTTTAAAGCAAACAGGGTAATATTAAGGTTGAATTTAGGGTAAAGTTGGCAACGACCTGGCTGAGGCTGGCAGCAGCCGCATCACTGCTCCAGTGACCGCTCATCTTCCGTTGAGTGAAAGTGTGACTGCAGCAGCTCCGTTGCGTTCCCGCCTTCCTACACACTGTTACCGCGCATGTAGATGACTCCACGCAAAAAAATGCACTCAAACACTGCACTGCGCTCACCATACAGCCATGGAGAAGTTGGATGGTCGAATGGTAGTTGTTTCCTGGTAAAGTTCACTACTCGTTGAATAACTGAATTGGACTTTAAGAGAGTCGGAGTCGGATAAAAAAAAATGCAACTCCGACTCCTAATACTCTTGGGAATCCGACTCTGACTCCACCCAAAACCTATGACTCCGCAGCCCTGCTTGCAAGTTGTGTGAAAAAACCATCCTGGACGACATTTAAGAATTCCTCCGAGTACCCGTCTCCTGTCATACTATCCCAGTCTATTCTCCTATAATTAAAGTCCCCCATAATGCACACATTATACCTAGATGCCCTTGCATCAGGGGTGCACTAGCTCCTTCGTCTAAATCCGGAGGCCTATATATAATGCCTACAACTAACTTTTTCCCTCCTATAATAATGTCAATCCATAATGATTCCGTATTCCTATCTGTTTTTATTGTGGTATTGACATAGCTATTTAATGTGTTTCTAATGTACAGTGCCACACCTCCCCCTCTCCTCCCTACTCTATCCCTGTGGAAAAAAGTGTACCCATCTATTCTTACTTCAGGTAAGAAATGTTTGCCTGCAATATCTAACCAAGTTTCTGTAATACCCATAATATCTAACTCTTCAACCTCTAAGTGTGTCTATCTTATTTATTACACTTCTACTGTTTGTATAAAAGGGCATGTGAGAGCCACCAGCCTCTAACCCTCTGTCTAGGGACCACCCCTGACACTATACACCTCCTACCACTCTCCCTTATCTTCCTTAGAAGCTCCCTATACCTATCCACTAGCTCCTCTGACCTTACCCTGCCCACATCGTTCACGCCCATGTGAACCACCACTAACGCCTCTTTCCCCATCCCCTCCACTACTTTCTTGTATCTCTCTACCACGTCCTGTACCCCGGCCCCAGGAAGACAGCACGTCATCCTACTTGCCCTGTCGGCTTCACAGAAAGTCTCATCTAAAAAGAACAGAAAGTTTCATATAAAAAGAACAGAAAGTTTCATCTAAAAAGAACCTGACTAGTCTAATTCTATCTCAATCTGTTATTGCAAAATTTGTAAACCATTATCCCAGTTTATCTTAAATTGTTATAATTAATTCAAATAAAGTGCTAATAGAATACTTCATTCTTCTTACCATGAGCTCTTTGAATTCTTGATCAAGAGTGTAAAATGCATCAAGTGTTTCAATTGGCAGTACAGCATCAACAGCAGTAAAATCATATTCCCGTGGTGATGATGATGATGATGATGATACTGGCATCATATTCAACTGCTGTCATTATTTGTTCAAGCAGTTTACTTTGATCTTCTATGTGCGTCTCACATCTTGCTACAGCAAGTAGGATGGCCTTAGATTCTGAAAGAAAAAAACGCATATAAAAATTGCAAATTCATATTTCTAAGACAAAGTAAAATATGTAATAACAGTAGTGAAATATCATATAGTTATTTTGTTGTTAGTCAGCCTTTATATTCCTTAATATATACCCCATCCCCAAATTATGTAGCCTTTGTACTGGCCTACAAACTACTCCCTTTGATGCTTTCACATTTACACTCCGTACAACACCATCTTTACCAGGGAACAACTCTACAACAACCCCAAGAGGTGTCTTATCATCCCAAATTAATACAACTGATCCTTTCTCTAAATTACATCTGGGTGCAAAACCTGTAGTGGTTGGGGGTAAATTTAATAAATAGTCTGACACCCACAACCTCCAAAAAACTGTCCAGTAGTTGTTGCCTCGAGCCTTCACGCTCACGCAGATCTTTAGATGACACCATGGGAAGCTGGTCATTTGCAAGCTCCATTTGAAATCACGCTGTGCATCCTATCAAAAAAATGAGAAGGGGTTAAAGGTCTAGAATAATGAGGATCCTCTCCAGCAAACGTTAACGGCCTACAGTTTATACATGCTTCAATCTCATGTAACGTAGTCTCCAGCTCACTTCTCGTCTGCACAAAACAAAGGTCCTGCATAATCTACACCTGTTACAGTGAAAGGAGGAGGTGGTCTAGTGGTTAGGATGCTCGCCTCACAAGTGAGAGGTCGCGGGCTCGATCCCTGCGCCGGGTAGGGTCAAATACCTTACTGATGACACTGAGAACTGCTCTCTTTGTAGATGCCACCTCATGATTCCTCAGATCGAGACAGCCAAATGAAAAACTATCCTCAGTCAGACACCACTGTAAACCAAGAACCTTAGTTTCTGCATGCATGCTGAGCTCTAGATTCTCACTAAATTTGTCTGTTAAGGTTTTACAGTTGAAGCTCCACTTTGAAAGGGACATACTGGCCTTGGACAAAACTGAACGTGCTTCATTAAACTTAACAAAAGCTTCCTCTGAGCTGTCAGCTTCTGACAACCAATCAACATATAAATTATCATTAAGTTCTGCAACAACTTCTGAACTAGGAAAACCTTTAAGGTGGTGTTTAATAATATGCAATGTGTGGTGCGAGGTCAAAATCGGACATGAGCTCTGAGCTCCCTTCCGTAGAGGAAGTGCTGGTGATTACGTACTAAGGCCCGTATATGAGTTATGTTTTAAGTTTCAGTGTACAAGTATGTTATATATCAACCATACCTTCTATGACCTCGTCCAAGTTCTGCATCACTCTGCAGATCCGATGTTTCTTCTGCTCTTCTGACCCGGCTATTTGCAATTGAATATGTCTCTGCGTAAGAGGTATAGATATATAATGAACGGATTAGAAAGTAAAATATAAAATAAATGGAGCTTACGTGAACTATGGTATCATTATGCACTTTTGATCAATAATAATAAAAATAACTCGGCAGTAATCATCAACTGGTCATGTGAATCATATTTGGAAGAAAATACTCACCATAAGAGCCAAGTATTTGTACTGGATGGGTAGCCCAACTTTCCCCAGGTATGACTTGCTCCTTGATAGCCGTTCGAGTTTTCTGTGAGTCTTTGTATGGAGGCCATCTACATGTTCTTTGATCTTTTGGTAGCCAAACACTTGGAGAAACATCCACTTCCTGTGTTTCATCAAACACTTTGGAGGTCATGATGGAACTCAGTCACTGGGTGAAGGCTGTGGAGAAGCAACAAATGCATTTTGTGATAATGGTATCAGAAAATATTTTCTCGTTTGCCATGTAAGATTTTTTTGCAGTGTTTTAACTTTATAAATCCCTATATTTGCAGATGATAATGGGTAATTTAAAAAAAATGTCTTTAACCTGATAAATTTGATATATTACTCTTATACTATTAGGTTCATGTTTAGTTGAAATAATATTTTGGATGCATCCAATCTCATTACTCCTTGATCAGCACATGTGACTGTTAAAGCAGTATTTTTTCAAGTGAATTTCCTTATACTCATTGCATACCATTTCATCAACTAAAGGGCCTTGTGAATGGCTTTTTCAGAACAGGATAGGTATGTTCCTCCACATCCATTCACTCACCTATACTTATATTTCTTTCTGAAATTATATTAATAATTTGAGATAAAGGGAAGTTGGGTGTAATTATCGATATCTCCACACAAAACCCCACTAATTATTTGCAAAACACACACATACACATTCACTTTGATCATATATACTACTCAACCATGGTGGTGTGTGTGTGTGTGTGTGTGTAAAAGAGAGAGAGAGAGAGAGAGAGAGAGAGAGAGAGAGAGAGAGAGAGAGAGAGAGAGAGAGAGAGAGAGAGAGACAGAGTGAGGGGAAGAGAGAGAGAGAAAGAGATGTCATGAAGGAAGATACAAATTGACCTTTAATCCCTTCCCTTCCTTTTCCCTCCCACTTCCCCTACAAACCCTTCAGCACCTGGGGTCAGTTTGATCACAGCGGAGGAGGAAGAGGGAAATAGGGGGGAAATTAACCTCAAAATGGAACACACACACACACACACTCTGGACACCTTGATGGGTTTAGCGACAATCTCCTTCCCTTTATCCTAAAGGCGACGCAGCAGAAGAAAAGGAGTGAGAGAAAGGAGAAGAATGGGGCTGTTTGTTTTG
>JAXIVD010000288.1:40000-62500 GCA_036785275.1 Cancer borealis | reverse complement strand
CTCTCTCTCTCTCTCGATATCTCCCTCTCTCTCTCTCTAAGTCCCTCACACTATATGACCTTCCTAAGGTAGTGTTATTTAATGTGTAATCTACAGACTTATTACCTTTACCTACGCTCATAATGAAAGTGTGTGTAGAGAATACAATAAGTGTATGTACAGGAATGTGTTATATGGTATATATATACATGAGAATTTATAAATATAAAATTTAAATATATTGAATAGAATAGTGTGCCTTACAAGGACACAGTTCTCTGTGTGTCAGCTCGCATTCTGTTATGATTACTCTTACAGCTTCAATAAAGCTAGCCTTAACCTAACCTAAACTTATTCTATCTTTCAACCTAACCTAACAATCTAGCTTCAAAAACGTTTTGCGAAGTTAATAATGGCTTCCCCCGCCTAAAACCATAAGAACATAAGAAAATAAGGATACCTATTATATTATATTTGGTGGGTATGTATCTCATGAAAAAAGAGCCGGAATTCCCATCATTATAATTCCTGTTAATCCTAATCTCCCTTTATTACCTACACCACCTCTCATGCCCATCCATGAAGTCTAGTCTTCTCTTAAAACTCCCTATTGTCTGTGCACTAACTACCTGCTGACTTGGTTCCAATCGTATTGTAATTGTAAACCAATTTCTTTATTAAATCTACATTTTTCTAGTTTGTAAACGTTATTTCTTATTCTATCCTGATTACTGATCGTAATAACTTTTCCTACATCCCCCTTATTAAAACTTTCACAGATGGGTTGAATACTCTATGTAGAGAAGGAGAGAAAAAAGAAAGGGCAGAAGGCCTCATTCTGCACTTTTACCAAAAAACGTTTATTGGAATCAGAAGAGTCCATGATTGCTTCGACACCCTTATCCAAGACTTTTTGCAGAATTTTTCAAGGTTTTAAGAAATGACAATGTGTTAATATTGATTATAAAGATAGAAGGAACTATATAGTCCAGTAATTTGATTACTATTTGCTTCTTCGTTCTGGCATCGGGACGTGGTTGATAGGGTGGGAAGGGAGGTGGGTGTGAGGGGTCCCTATGTAACTCTAGATGAATAGATAAATCATTGAATAAACGAAAAATAATAATAATTAAATAACACAAAACAAAAAAGTAATTGATTAAGCACAGTTTTAATGATGTATATAAATAAATCAAGGAAAGAAATGGAGATGTTACAGTGAACTAAAGAAAACGTAGCTAAGTTACAGTCAACGCCATCTATCGGCCATGTTGTCGCTGCTACCACACTTCTGCACTAACCTAACCTAACAATACATGGACGCTCGTGAACGAATCGGTTCATAGAGCCGGCTCTTCCAGATGAACGAGAAGAGCCGGATCTTTCTCAAGAGCCGTTTATGCTTAAGTTCCACACACACACACACACACACACACACACACACACACACACACACACACACACACACACACACACACATACGCACACATACACACACACGCACACACACTGTGTATGTGTGTGTGTGTGTGTCTCTCTCTCTCTCTCTCTCTCTCTCTCTCTCTCTCTCTCTCTCTCTCTCTCTCTCTCTCTCTCTCTCTCTCTCTTTCTCTCTCTAAGTCCCTCACACTATATGACCTTCCTAAGGTAGTGTCATTTAATGTGTAATCTACAGACCTATTACCTTTACCTACGCTCATAATGAAAGTGTGTGTAGAGAATACAATAAGTGTATGTACAGGAATGTGTTATATGGTATGTATATACATGAGAATTTATAAATATAAAATTTAAATATATTGAATAGAATAGTGTGCCTTACAAGGACACAGTTCTCTGTGTTTCAGCTCGCATTCTGTTATGATCACTCCTACAGTTTCAATAAAGCTAGCCTTAACCTAACCTAACCTTATTCTATCTTCCAACCTAACCTAACCTAACCTAGCTTCAAAAACGTTTTGCGAAGTTAATAATGGCTTCCCCCGCCTAAAACCATAAGAACATAAGAAAATAAGGATACCTATTATATTATATTTGGTGGGTATGTATCATGAAAAAAGAGCCGGAATTCCCATCATTATAATTCCTGTTAATCCTAATCTCCCTTTATTACCTACACCACATCTCATGCCCATCCATGAAGTCTAGTCTTCTCTTAAAACTCCCTATTGTCTGTGCACTAACTACCTGCTGACTTGGTTCCAATCGTATTGTAATTGTAAACCAATTTCTTTATTAAATCTACATTTTTCTAGTTTGTAAACGTTATTTCTTATTCTATCCTGATTACTGATCATAATAACTTTTCCTACATCCCCCTTATTAAAACTTTCACAGATGGGTTGAATACTCTATGTAGAGAAGGAGAGAAAAAAGAAAGGGCAGAAGGCCTCATTCTGCACTTTTACCAAAAAAAGTTTATTGGAATCAGAAGAGTCCATGATTGCTTCGACACCCTTATCCAAGACTTTTTGCAGAATTTTTCAAGGTTTTAAGAAATGACAATGTGTTAATATTGATTATAAAGATAGAAGGAACTATATAGTCCAGTAATTTGATTACTATTTGCTTCTTCGTTCTGGCATCGGGACGTGGTTGATAGGGTGGGAAGGGAGGTGGGTGTGAGGGGTCCCTATGTAACTCTAGATGAATAGATAAATCATTGAATAAACGAAAAATAATAATAATTAAATAACACAAAACAAAAAAGTAATTGATTAAGCACAGTTTTAATGATGTATATAAATAAATCAAGGAAAGAAATGGAGATGTTGCAGTGAACTAAAGAAAACGTAGCTAAGTTACAGTCAACGCCATCTATCGGCCGTGTTGTCGCTGCTACCACACTTCTGCACTAACCTAACCTAACAATACATGGGCGCTCGTGAACGAATCGGTTCATAGAGCCGGCTCTTCCAGATGAACGAGAAGAGCCGGATCTTTCTCAAGAGCCGTTTATGCTTAAGTTCCACACACACACACACACACACACACACACACACACACACACACACACACACACACACACACACACACACACACACACACACATACGCACACATACACACACACGCACACACACTGTGTATGTGTGTGTGTGTCTCTCTCTCTCTCTCTCTCTCTCTCTCTCTCTCTCTCTCTCTCTCTCTCTCTCTCTCTCTCTCTCTCTCTCTCTCTCTCTCTCTCTCTCTCTCTCTCTCTCTCTCTCTCTCTCTAAGTCCCTCACACTATATGACCTTCCTAAGGTAGTGTCATTTAATGTGTAATCTACAGACCTATTACCTTTACCCACGCTCATAATGAAAGTGTGTGTAGAGAATACAATAAGTGTATGTACAGGAATGTGTTATATGGTATGTATATACATGAGAATTTATAAATATAAAATTTAAATATATTGAATAGAATAGTGTGCCTTACAAGGACACAGTTCTCTGTGTTTCAGCTCGCATTCTGTTATGATCACTCTTACAGCTTCAATAAAGCTAGCCTTAACCTAACCTAACCTTATTCTATCTTCCAACCTAACCTAACCTAACCTAGCTTCAAAAACGTTTTGCGAAGTTAATAATGGCTTCCCCCGCCTAAAACCATAAGAACATAAGAAAATAAGGATACCTATTATATTATATTTGGTGGGTATGCATCTCATGAAAAAAGAGCCGGAATTCCCATCATTATAATTCCTGTTAATCCTAATCTCCCTTTATTACCTACACCACCTCTCATGCCCATCCATGAAGTCTAGTCTTCTCTTAAAACTCCCTATTGTCTGTGCACTAACTACCTGCTGACTTAGTTCCAATCGTATTGTAATTGTAAACCAATTTCTTTATTAAATCTACATTTTTCTAGTTTGTAAACGTTATTTCTTGTTCTATCCTGATTACTGATCGTAATAACTTTTCCTACATCCCCCTTATTAAAACTTTCACAGATGGGTTGAATACTCTATGTAGAGAAGGAGAGAAAAAAGAAAGGGCAGAAGACCTCATTCTGCACTTTTACCAAAAAAAGTTTATTAGAATCAGAAGAGTCCATGATTGCCTTGACATCCTTATCCAAGACATTTTGCAGAATTTTTCAAGGTTTTAAGAAATTACAATGTGTTAATATTGATTATAAAGATAGAAGGAACTATATAGTCCAGTAATTTGATTACTATTTGCTTCTTTGTTCTGGCATCGAGACGTGGTTGATAGGGTGGGAAGGCAGGTGGGTGTGAGGGGTCCCTATGTAACTCTAGATGAATAGATATATCATTGAATAAACGATAAATTATAATCCTTATATAACACAAAACAAAAAAGTAATTGATTAATCACAGTTTTAATGATGTATATAAATAAATCAAGGAAGGAAATGGAGATGCTGCAGTGAACTAAGGAAAACGTAGCCACGATACAGTCAACGCCATCTATCGGCCATGTTGTCGCTGTTACCACACTTCTGCACTAACACAACCTAACAATACATCCGCCGCCCTGTTACCTGTGAAACTACTAACGCACAAAATTGACGAACTCTAGATAGCCCTTGTGTCTTTGGTAATTACATTCACATTAATAATAAAACAGATAGACATGAATAGATTTATCATTGGATAAACGATAAATATTAATCATTAAATAACACAAAATGACGAACGTGCGATGAAAGAGAAAGGTAATGCAGATGTTGCAGTGAACTTAAGAAAACGTAGCCAACTCCATCTATCGGCTGTGCTGTCGCTGCTATCAGACTGTCTGCTAACCTAACCTAACAATACATCTGCCGCCACGTTACCTGTGAAACTACCAACGTACAACATTGACGAGCTCTAGATAGTGTCTTCGGTAATTACATTCACATTGGAGTTAGGTTTAGTTAGGCTAGGATAGGATAGGTATAGTCGAACAGGTCGTAGAGTGTCGTACAGTGACGCTCAGAATGGATGGGAATCGCCTGTGTATAAATATAGTGATGGGAACTCCGGCTCTATTCACGGAGCAATTCTTTCGTTCTCGTTCACTCTATAGAGCTGGCTCTCAAATACACACACACACACACACACACACACACACACACACACACACACACACACACACACACACACACACACACACACACACACACACACACACACACACACACACACACACACACACACACACACACACACAACATACTATAGAAAACATCTATTTTCTTTCTTATTTATCTATTATTTATTTATCTCTCGGAGAGATAGTATTAACACTATTAAGAGAAAACAAAGCACTCTATCAACGTGGTGAGTCTACCATAACTTCAATCAAAGTAAACAATACATAAACATCTTTGCCTTTCAGCGATGCAACTAATAATCTTCATATATAGCTTGACGTCATGCAGTTGTGGTGGACGAAAAATTCCCAAGTCTCTTATCAGATACATGTTCATCAGTACATACACCCTCTTCAAAGTATTCCCTAATTACTGCCCCTCGTTCAGGTTCAGCCTTTGGTTTAACCTTTGTTTGCTTCGTTTTTTGTATTGACGATCGAATGATAATGTTTTGAATAGAAAACAGAAGGAATAATTGTCATAATAAATAAATAATCTAGTCATTTAAATATTACGTGATGAGGTAGTGATCGTGCAATGAAGCCATGTTTACGGACATGAAGGACCACTTGATGAATGAATTATTATATATCAGGAGCAGACATTACTGTTTAGAGAAAAGAATTATGAATTTTTATTTGGACCAGAATCATTTGTAAGGAAATATAATACAAATAAGATAAAGACGCTCTCAGAAATAATTTTAGCATATTTCTCTAAGGCCTATTATGTTCTTGCTCGGAAGTAAAGTCCATGTTCCTCTTTAGTACAACATGTGTTGATCCAGAAATATCGCGGCTCCCACCAGTAACAGACAAGCCACGCGCGGGAGACACCGCCGTGTCTTGACGCACTACTACACCGGCGGGCTCCCCGCTTTGTGTAACATGTACATTTGTATATATGTGCCATGTATAAGTGTGCATTATTACATAATAAACCTTTAAATCATCAGCGGCTCTAAATAGCCCAGCCAGCCACCGTGTTGGCAAACATACAACAGCGTGATGCATTGATTGTATTCCCTTCATATCTCATAAATCTTTCGCCTTTTACTAACGATTGATGTGGAGGGGAGCAACTCAATGAGTCATATAACTTATTGGCCCACCCAGTGGGCTTCATATTCATAAGTTCGTAACTTCACATACACTTAATGAATTCACTATTATATGTGATTGATAACGTACAGCACGTGTAATCGGTATTACTGTAATATTGGTTGTAGTCATATCTCCATTGTAATACTCGATCATAGTGGATGTGGACGTGTACGTGGGTTTCGCATAAGGAATAGGCATTTAAAATACTTTAGCGGAACACCATTTTATTGCTATATTTCTTCATAAAGTATTTAGAACACTTATTGTGGTATATATATATATATATATATATATATATATATATATATATATATATATATATATATATATATATATATATATATATATATATATATATATATATATATATATATATATATATATATATATATATATATATATATATATATATATATATATATATATATATATATATATATATATATATATATATATATATATATATATATATATATATATATATATATATATATATATATATATAT
The DNA here is from genome assembly GCA_036785275.1 of Cancer borealis. Taxonomy (NCBI): domain Eukaryota; kingdom Metazoa; phylum Arthropoda; class Malacostraca; order Decapoda; family Cancridae; genus Cancer; species Cancer borealis. The sequence continues at coordinate 55,827 of JAXIVD010000288.1, read as the reverse complement.
ATATATATATATATATATATATATATATATATATATATATATATATATATATATATATATATATATATATATATATATATATATATATATATATATATATATATATATATATATATATATATATATATATATATATATATATATATATATATATATATATATATATATATATATATATATATATATATATATATATATATATATAAATGCTTTGCCTAAGGACACACTAATTATTGTATACATTGTTCATATGTATGCTTTGCCTAAGGACACACTAATTATTGTATACATTGTTCATATGTATGCTTTGCCTAAGGTCACACTATTGATAATGTATTTGTTCTGCATGTTACAGAAAACAACTGCTTGTGCATGGCTCTTCAGCGTTGGATACCGCCCGCCCAGGTACTGTTATCCTTACTGTATTTGATTTTTAAACTGTTAATGCAGGTGGATTGTATGTGCTGGCAACGTATTCAATCCCATTATCTAGTTGTTTTGATGAGAACATAAGAAAATAAGGAGGCTGCAAGAAGAACAAATACCATAAAGCTGCTTTACATTACATGTTAATACCAAATAACCAGGCAGATGGAAGGATGGTTAACCACAACACACAACAAAGCAAAATGTAAATGGGCCAATAAGTTATATGACTCATTGAGTTGCTCCCCTCCACATCAATCGTTAGTAAAAGGCGAAAGATTTATGAGATATGAAGGGAATACAATCAATGCATCACGCTGTTGTTGTTGTATGTTTGCCAGCACGGTGGCTGGCTGAGCTATTTAGAGCCCGAAAAATATATCACGCGATATTTCTGGATCAAGACATGTTGTACTAAAGAGGAACACGGACTTTACTTCCGAGCAAGAACATAATAAGACCTAAAGAAATATGCTAAAATTATTTCTGAGAGCGTCTTTATCTTATTTGTATTATATTTCCTTACAAATGATTCTGGTCCAAATAAAAATTCATAATTCTTTTCTCTAAACAGTAATGTCTGCTCCTGATATATAATAATTCATTCATCAAGTGGTCCTTCATGTCCGTAAACATGGCTTCATTGCACGATCACTACCTCATCACGTAATATTTAAATGACTAGATTATTTATTTATTATGACAATTATTCCTTCTGTTTTCTATTCAAAACATTATCATTCGATCGTCAATACAAAAAACGAAGCAAACAAAGGTTAAACCAAAGGCTGAACCTGAACGAGGGGCAGTAATTAGGGAATACTTTGAAGAGGGTGTATGTACTGATGAACATGTATCTGATAAGAGACTTGGGAATTTTTCGTCCACCACAACTGCATGACGTCAAGCTATATATGAAGATTATTAGTTGCATCGCTGAAAGGCAAAGATGTTTATGTATTGTTTACTTTGATTGAAGTTATGGTAGACTCACCACGCTGATAGAGTGCTTTGTTTTCTCTTAATAGTGTTAATACTATCTCTCCGAGAGATAAATAAATAATAGATAAATAAGAAAGAAAATAGATGTTTTACTTATCAGCAGATATTATTGAAGAGGTTGATGAAGATGAAATATAACTAATTAAATGTTAGTGTTACGTTGTATTTAAGTTCTAAGATTAATATTATTATCTTGGGATTCCACTCTTGATTCTTGGGATTTTTGATTGCAAATATAGGGATATCATAAAATTCTGAGTGGCATTCCTGATCACATGGAATCAGAAAGTAAGAATCCGTAAGAACATTGCAAAAAGAAAAGAACACACTTATGGTTTAACAATGAAGTCGATGTTATTAATTCATTAATCTATCAACACAATTTATTATGATAAAGTAATAATAATAGCTGCGAACATAATAGCAACATAAGAAAAGATAAATTGGATATAAAAAAAAAGTCATAATTTCGTAGCACAATCAATTATACAATAAACATTTAAATCATGCAAGTTATAAGAAAAATATGAATAGGAATACGTTCATGATATACATAATAGCAACATAAGAAAAGTTAAATTAGATATAAAAAAAACCTCATAATTTCGTAGCACAGTCAATTAATTATACAATAAACATTTAAATCACGCAAGTTATAAAAAAATATTTTCCAAAGTACAACATTCTTCACTGTAGGTACGAAGCCATAAATCACAACTCAGTTTTTTGAAATCACAATCAGTTATCCTTGCAAGTTTGTGGTGAACAGGTGATGGGTCGTGTTTTGCACCTTTCCTGCATTTACATTGGAATTCCTTCGTTAACCTTCCATTATCAAATCTTCTCTCTCGTCCCTTGATAAATAGAAGCTACTGGTGACTAATGTCGGTCGTTTATAGAAGAAATTATCGGAACTGAATAGAGTAAGAATTCGAGTGCGAATCTTGACCGTTAAATATTCAAAAAGTAGCTGTGTGCGGGATGTAATTCCACTAATTGTGACTTCACTGTTACGTGAGGGATACGGAGAGTAGTTAGTATACGTAGATAATTAACTATTGGTTATAGAGTCGAGTGTGAAGTGTTAAATGGAGGATATTAGTGAAAAGTGAATAAAATAGGTCACAGAGTCGAGTGATAAGTGTTAAGTGACCTCGCTTCCCCTGAAACCAATTTTAACTATTTTGACACTCGCTGGGTGACGTGTGAAAAAAAATAATAAGGAAAATATTATAAGTGGAGTAATAATCAAGGCGCAGGGGAAAAAAAAAAGTGCAGATGAAGTGATATTTGGATAAAGGAATAAGCGTGTGAAATAAGTGGCGCAAACAAGGAAGAGATAAAATAAAGAGAAACAAGGATAAAAGGACAAATGAAGGGATAGAAAGCGAAGAAGAGAAGAAAAAAGAAGATGAGGTTTCGGTCATCAAGAGGTTAGTTAACCACAACACACAACAAAGCAAAATGTAAATGGGCCAATAAGTTATATGACTCATTGAGTTGCTCCCCTCCACATCAATCGTTAGTAAAAGGCGAAAGATTTATGAGATATGAAGGGAATACAATCAATGCATCACGCTGTTGTTGTTGTATGTTTGCCAGCACGGTGGCTGGCTGAGCTATTTAGAGCCCGAAAAATACATCACACGATATTTCTGGATCAACACATGTTGTACTAAAGAGGAACACGAACTTTACTTCCGAGCAAGAACATAATAAGACCTAAAGAAATATGCTAAAATTATTTCTGAGAGCGTCTTTATCTTATTTGTATTATATTTCCTTACAAATGATTCTGGTCCAAATAAAAATTCATAATTCTTTTCTCTAAACAGTAATGTCTGCTCCTGATATATAATAATTCATTCATCAAGTGGTCCTTCATGTCCGTAAACATGGCTTCATTGCACGATCACTACCTCATCACGTAATATTTAAGGCTAGCTTTATTGAAGCTGTAGGAGTGATCATAACAGAATGCGCGCTGACACACAGAGAACTGTGCCCTTGTAAGGCACACTATTCTATTCGATATATTTAAATTTTATATTTATAAATTCTCATGTATATACATACCATATAACACATTCCTGTACATACACTTATTGTATTCTCTACACACACTTTCATTACTTCATAATTTATATAAATGACTTACAGACAGGAATAAACAGTGATATCAGTAAATTTGCCGATGACACAAAGATAGGAAGACCGGTAAAGAATTTAAATGATGCTAGGATGCTGCAGGATGACTAAAATAGGCTGTACGAATGGTCAGAGAGATGGCAGATGCAGTTTAATGTTAACAAGTGTAGCATTATGGGCGTAGGTAAAGGTAATAAGTCTGTAGACTACACATTAAATGACACTACCTTAGGAAGGTCATATAGTGTGAGGGACTTAGGAGTTCAAATAAGCAGTGACTTGCGCCCCAGGAAACAGCGTATTATAGCTAGAAATAGGGCCAACAAGATACTGGGATTTATTAGTAGGTGTGTGACAAACAGGAGTTCTGAGGTCATTCTGAGGTTGTACTTAGCGCTAGTTAGACCCCCACAGCTCAATTTTGGTCCCCTTATCCATCAAATATAATATTATAGATATCCTTATTTTTTTATGTTCGTCAATGTTGTACGTTGGTAGTTTCACAGGTAACGTGGCGGCGGATGTATTGTTAGGTTAGGTTAGCAGACAGTCTGGTAGCAGCGACAACACGGCCGATAGATGGAGTTGGCTACGTTTTCTTAAGTTCACTGCAACATCTCCATTTATAAATTCTCATGTATATACATACCATATAACACATTCCTGTACATACACGTACATACACTTATTGTATTATCTACACACACTTTCATTATGAGCGTAGGTAAAGGTAATAGGTCTGTAGACTACACATTAAATGACACTACCTTAGGAAGGTCATATAGTGTGAGGGACTTAGGAGTTCAAATAAGCAGTGACTTGCGCCCCAGGAAACAACGTATTATAGCTAGAAATAGGGCCAACAAGATACTGGGATTTATTAGTAGGTGTGTGACAAACAGGAGTTCTGAGGTCATTCTGAGGTTGTACTTAGCGCTAGTTAGACCCCCACAGCTCAATTTTGGTCCCCTTATCCATCAAATATAATATTATAGATATCCTTATTTTTTTATGTTCGTCAATGTTGTACGTTGGTAGTTTCACAGGTAACGTGGCGGCGGATGTATTGTTAGGTTAGGTTAGCAGACAGTCTGGTAGCAGCGACAACACGGCCGATAGATGGAGTTGGCTACGTTTTCTTAAGTTCACTGCAACATCTCCATTTATAAATTCTCATGTATATACATACCATATAACACATTCCTGTACATACACGTACATACACTTATTGTATTATCTACACACACTTTCATTATGAGCGTAGGTAAAAGTAATAGGTCTGTAGACTACACATTAAATGACACTACCTTAGGAAGGTCATATAGTGTGAGGGACTTAGGAGTTCAAATAAGCAGTGACTTGCGCCCCAGGGAACCGCGTATTATAGCTAGAAATAGGGCCAACAAGATACTGGGATTTATTAGTAGGTGTGTGACAAACAGGAGTTCTGAGGTCATTCTGAGGTTGTACTTAGCGCTAGTTAGACCCCACAGCTCAATTTTGGTCCCCTTATCCATCAAATATAATATTATAGATATCCTTATTTTTTTATGTTCGTCAATGTTGTACGTTGGTAGTTTCACAGGTAACGTGGCGGCGGATGTATTGTTAGGTTAAGTTAGCAGACAGTCTGGTAGCAGCGACAACACGGCCGATAGATGGAGTTGGCTACGTTTTCTTAAGTTCACTGCAACATTTCCATTTATAAATTCTCATGTATATACATACCATATAACACATTCCTGTACATACACGTACATACACTTATTGTATTATCTACACACACTTTCATTATGAGCGTAGGTAAAGGTAATAGGTCTGTAGACTACACATTAAATGACACTACCTTAGGAAGGTCATATAGTGTGAGCGACTTAGGAGTTCAAATAAGCAGTGACTTGCGCCCCAGGGAACCGCGTATTATAGCTAGAAATAGGGCCAACAAGATACTGGGATTTATTAGTAGGTGTGTGACAAACAGGAGTTCTGAGGTAATTCTGAAGTTGTACTTAGCGCTAGTTAGACCCCACAGCTCAATTTTGGTCCCCTTATCCATCAAATATAATATTATAGATATCCTTATTTTTTTATGTTCGTCAATGTTGTACGTTGGTAGTTTCACAGGTAACGTGGCGGCGGATGTATTGTTAGGTTAAGTTAGCAGACAGTCTGGTAGCAGCGACAACACGGCCGATAGATGGAGTTGGCTACGTTTTCTTAATTAAGTTCACTGCAACATCTCCATTTATAAATTCTCATGTATATACATACCATATAACACATTCCTGTACATACACGTACATACACTTATTGTATTATCTACACACACTTTCATTATGAGCGTAGGTAAAGGTAATAGGTCTGTAGACTACACATTAAATGACACTACCTTAGGAAGGTCATATAGTGTGAGGGACTTAAGGAGTTCAAATAAGCAGTGACTTGCGCCCCAGGGAACAGCGTATTATAGCTAGAAATAGGGCCAACAAGATACTGGGATTTATTAGTAGGTGTGTGACAAACAGGAGTTCTGAGATCATTCTGAGGTTGTACTTAGCGCTAGTTAGACCCCACAGCTCAATTTTGGTCCCCTTATCCATCAAATATAATATAATAGATATCCTTATTTTCCTATGTTCTTATGGTTTTAGGCGGGGGAAACCATTATCAACTTCGCAAAACGTCTTTGAAGCTAGGTTAGATTGGAAGCTAAAATAAGGTTAGGTAAGGTTAAGGCTAGTTTTATTGAAGTTGTAGGAGTGACCATAACAGAATGCGCGCTGACACACAGAGAGCTGTGCTCTTGTAAGGCACACTATTCTATTCAATATATTTAAATTTTATATTTATAAATTCTCATGTATATACATACCATATAACACATTCCTGTACATACACTTATTGTATTCTCTACACACACTTTCATTATGAGCGTAGGTAAAGGTAATAGGTCTGTAGATTACACATTAAATGACACTACCTTAGGAAGGTCATATAGTGAGAGAGAGAGAGAGAGAGAGAGAGAGAGAGAGAGAGAGAGAGAGAGAGAGAGAGAGAGAGAGAGAGAGAGACACACATACACAGTGTGTGTGCGTGTGTGTGTGTGGAACTTAAGCATAAACGGCTCTTGAGAAAAATCCGGCTCTTCTCGTTCATCTGGAAGAGCCGGCTCTATAAACCGATTCGTTCACGAGCGTCCATGTATTGTTAGGTTAGGTTAGTGCAGAAGTGTGGTAGCAGCGACAACACGGCCGATAGATGGCGTTGACTGTATCTTAGCTACGTTTTCTTTAGTTCACTGCAACATCTCCATTTCTTTCCTTGATTTATTTATATACATCATTAAAACTGTGCTTAATCAATTACTTTTTTTTTTGTGTTATTTAATTATTATTATTTTTCGTTTATTCAATGATATATCTATTCATCTAGAGTTACATAGGGACCCCTCACACCCACCTCCCTTCCCACCCTATCAACCACGTACCGATGCCAGAACGAAGAAGCAAATAGTAATCAAATTACTGGACTATATAGTTCCTTCTATCTTTATAATCAATATTAACACATTGTCATTTCTTAAAACCTTGAAAAATTCTGCAAAAAGTCTTGGATAAGGGTGTCGAAGCAATCATGGACTCTTCTGATTCCAGTAAACTTTTTTTGGTAAAAGTGCAGAATGAGGCCTTCTGCCCTTTCTTTTTTCTCTCCTTCCCTACATAGAGTATTCAACCCATCTGTGAAGGTTTTAATAAGGGGGATGTAGGAAAAGTTATTACGATCAGTAATCAGGATAGAACAAGAAATAACGTTTACAAACTAGAAAAATGTAGATTTAATAAAGAAATCGGTTTACAATTATAATACGATTGGAACTAAGTCAGCAGGTAGTTAGTGCACAGACAATAGGGAGTTTTAAGAGAAGACTAGACTTCATGGATGGGCATGAGAGGTGGTGTAGGTAATAAAGGGAGATTAGGATTAACAGGAATTATAATGATGGGAATTCCGGCTCTTTTTTCATGAGATACATACCCACCAAATATAATATAATAGGTATCCTTATTTTCTTATGGTTTTAGGCGGGGGAAGCCATTATTAACTTCGCAAAACGTTTTTGAAGCTAGGTTGTTAGGTTAGGTTGGAAGATAGAATAAGTTTAGGTTAGGTTAAGGCTAGCTTTATTGAAGCTGTAAGAGTGATCATAACAGAATGCGAGCTGACACACAGAGAACTGTGTCCTTGTAAGGCACACTATTCTATTCAATATATTTAAATTTTATATTTATAAATTCTAATGTATATACATACCATATAACACATTCCTGTACATACACTTATTGTATTCTCTACACACACTTTCATTATGAGCGTAGGTAAAGGTAATAGGTCTGTAGATTACACATTAAATGACACTACCTTAGGAAGGTCATATAGTGTGAGAGAGAGAGAGAGAGAGAGAGAAAACCAGACAGTACATGCTGCATTCATGGATTTAGAAAAGGCAAATATCAGAGTAGACTAGAAGGCAGTTTATGTATCCAAGTGAAAGGAGTGCTGAGTGAATCCTTACTCCCACCAAAGTCTATGTGCAAGGTGTCCTCCTCAACACTTGAAGTCTGGATACAAGACCCATCATGCTTGATCACCAAAAGGATGTCAAATCTGGTTGCATTAATCTGTAAATATTTGTACCACATTACCTGGGAACAATATATTTCATGTGATGCACAGCAGCACGGTTAACCTTTTTAATTTATTTTCTTTTTATAACTATACTGTGTAACTATAATCATATAGCCTAGAAGCTAAGTGAGAGGAGTGCATGGACATGTATGAACGGGTGTGTGTCTCGGCTACCCCCCTTAAGGAAGAAAATGACTGTTATATATAGGTGGGTAGATAGATATATATAGGTATGTTTGTGACATTACCACATTCTGATTTCTTCCCATTGATCTGTACCCTCTGTTCCCTACCAGTAAGCCATCCCCTAATCCATTCTAGTACCTTCCCACCTATGCCGTGACTTTACTTAACAGTTTCCTATGGAGTACTCTGTCAACGGCTTTACTGAAGTCCAAATAAACTATATCATACTTTCCTATAGAAGGATAATAAATTTGTGAGGCATGACTTCCCCTTGCTAAAACCACGTTGACTATGTCTAATTAGCTTGTGTTCATCTAAATGTTTCCTAATTGCCATTGATATGATAGCTTCTAACATCTTGCCTACCACTGATGTTAAACTAATTGGGCGGTAGTTACTACTTGCTGCCTTATCTCCTTTCTTGAATATAGGAACTACATTTGCCTGCCTCCACAGCCTAGGAACTACTTCTGTGTCTAGTGATTCTCTAAAAATCATCGCAATAGGTTCAACGAGTTCTTCTCTACATTCCCTAAGAATCCTCGAAAAAATGTCGTCCGGCTCTGGAGATTTAGTCTTTTTAAGTCTATCTATTTCCTTGCTAACTACTTCCCTACTTATGGTTATTTCACTTAATTTATCATCCTCTTGTCCCCTAAAGATCTGCATTGGCTCTAGTTTTCTACCCGACTCTTCTTGACAAAATACGGACAAGAAGTATTTATTTAATTCCTTACTAATTTCCTCACCATTTTCTTTCAAGCTGCCATCCATTCCCTTAAGAGGTCCTATTCTTTCCTTTGTTTTTTTTAGCCTTGTACAACTGATCCTTCTGGGCATCTCTAGCTATCCTAACCTCATAATTCCTCTTTGCAGTCCTAATATCCATTTTAATGTTGCTATTCATCCATTTTGGATAATTTTTATTTGACCTAATCCTCCTCTTAGGTATATACTGTTCCTGCCCTGTATGAATTTCTCTTACTATGTTATTATAATGCAATTCTACCTCAATGTTTTGATCCTCCTCTATACCCTCCCAATTTATACCCTGGAAGTAATGTCTGAGGCCCTGGTAATTTCCTTTTCTAAAATCTGGTACTAAACTAATGTTTTGTTCTACCTCCCTCTTTGCATTAATCTTGAATCTAATTTCATGGTGGTCACTAACATAAAATCTCGCTCCTATCCTGACTGACCAAAGTTTCATTATTCGTTAAGACCAGATCTAAAATATTTCTCTGTCGTGTTGGTTCCCTTACAAGCAGGGTTGCGGAGTCGGAGGTGAAAAGTTCGACTCCGACTCCGGGTATTCTTAAAATGCCGATTCCGACTCCGCCTCCGACTCCGGGTATTCTTGAAAAGCCGACTTCGACTCCTACAGAGTAATTTTAAAGACAGAGTACAGAGTAATTTTAAAGCAAACAGGGTAATATTAAGGTTGAATTTAGGGTAAAGTTGGCAACGACCTGGCTGAGGCTGGCAGCAGCCGCATCACTGCTCCAGTGACCGCTCATCTTCCGTTGAGTGAAAGTGTGACTGCAGCAGCTCCGTTGCGTTCCCGCCTTCCTACACACTGTTACCGCGCATGTAGATGACTCCACGCAAAAAAATGCACTCAAACACTGCACTGCGCTCACCATACAGCCATGGAGAAGTTGGATGGTCGAATGGTAGTTGTTTCCTGGTAAAGTTCACTACTCGTTGAATAACTGAATTGGACTTTAAGAGAGTCGGAGTCGGATAAAAAAAAATGCAACTCCGACTCCTAATACTCTTGGGAATCCGACTCTGACTCCACCCAAAACCTATGACTCCGCAGCCCTGCTTGCAAGTTGTGTGAAAAAACCATCCTGGACGACATTTAAGAATTCCTCCGAGTACCCGTCTCCTGTCATACTATCCCAGTCTATTCTCCTATAATTAAAGTCCCCCATAATGCACACATTATACCTAGATGCCCTTGCATCAGGGGTGCACTAGCTCCTTCGTCTAAATCCGGAGGCCTATATATAATGCCTACAACTAACTTTTTCCCTCCTATAATAATGTCAATCCATAATGATTCCGTATTCCTATCTGTTTTTATTGTGGTATTGACATAGCTATTTAATGTGTTTCTAATGTACAGTGCCACACCTCCCCCTCTCCTCCCTACTCTATCCCTGTGGAAAAAAGTGTACCCATCTATTCTTACTTCAGGTAAGAAATGTTTGCCTGCAATATCTAACCAAGTTTCTGTAATACCCATAATATCTAACTCTTCAACCTCTAAGTGTGTCTATCTTATTTATTACACTTCTACTGTTTGTATAAAAGGGCATGTGAGAGCCACCAGCCTCTAACCCTCTGTCTAGGGACCACCCCTGACACTATACACCTCCTACCACTCTCCCTTATCTTCCTTAGAAGCTCCCTATACCTATCCACTAGCTCCTCTGACCTTACCCTGCCCACATCGTTCACGCCCATGTGAACCACCACTAACGCCTCTTTCCCCATCCCCTCCACTACTTTCTTGTATCTCTCTACCACGTCCTGTACCCCGGCCCCAGGAAGACAGCACGTCATCCTACTTGCCCTGTCGGCTTCACAGAAAGTCTCATCTAAAAAGAACAGAAAGTTTCATATAAAAAGAACAGAAAGTTTCATCTAAAAAGAACCTGACTAGTCTAATTCTATCTCAATCTGTTATTGCAAAATTTGTAAACCATTATCCCAGTTTATCTTAAATTGTTATAATTAATTCAAATAAAGTGCTAATAGAATACTTCATTCTTCTTACCATGAGCTCTTTGAATTCTTGATCAAGAGTGTAAAATGCATCAAGTGTTTCAATTGGCAGTACAGCATCAACAGCAGTAAAATCATATTCCCGTGGTGATGATGATGATGATGATGATACTGGCATCATATTCAACTGCTGTCATTATTTGTTCAAGCAGTTTACTTTGATCTTCTATGTGCGTCTCACATCTTGCTACAGCAAGTAGGATGGCCTTAGATTCTGAAAGAAAAAAACGCATATAAAAATTGCAAATTCATATTTCTAAGACAAAGTAAAATATGTAATAACAGTAGTGAAATATCATATAGTTATTTTGTTGTTAGTCAGCCTTTATATTCCTTAATATATACCCCATCCCCAAATTATGTAGCCTTTGTACTGGCCTACAAACTACTCCCTTTGATGCTTTCACATTTACACTCCGTACAACACCATCTTTACCAGGGAACAACTCTACAACAACCCCAAGAGGTGTCTTATCATCCCAAATTAATACAACTGATCCTTTCTCTAAATTACATCTGGGTGCAAAACCTGTAGTGGTTGGGGGTAAATTTAATAAATAGTCTGACACCCACAACCTCCAAAAAACTGTCCAGTAGTTGTTGCCTCGAGCCTTCACGCTCACGCAGATCTTTAGATGACACCATGGGAAGCTGGTCATTTGCAAGCTCCATTTGAAATCACGCTGTGCATCCTATCAAAAAAATGAGAAGGGGTTAAAGGTCTAGAATAATGAGGATCCTCTCCAGCAAACGTTAACGGCCTACAGTTTATACATGCTTCAATCTCATGTAACGTAGTCTCCAGCTCACTTCTCGTCTGCACAAAACAAAGGTCCTGCATAATCTACACCTGTTACAGTGAAAGGAGGAGGTGGTCTAGTGGTTAGGATGCTCGCCTCACAAGTGAGAGGTCGCGGGCTCGATCCCTGCGCCGGGTAGGGTCAAATACCTTACTGATGACACTGAGAACTGCTCTCTTTGTAGATGCCACCTCATGATTCCTCAGATCGAGACAGCCAAATGAAAAACTATCCTCAGTCAGACACCACTGTAAACCAAGAACCTTAGTTTCTGCATGCATGCTGAGCTCTAGATTCTCACTAAATTTGTCTGTTAAGGTTTTACAGTTGAAGCTCCACTTTGAAAGGGACATACTGGCCTTGGACAAAACTGAACGTGCTTCATTAAACTTAACAAAAGCTTCCTCTGAGCTGTCAGCTTCTGACAACCAATCAACATATAAATTATCATTAAGTTCTGCAACAACTTCTGAACTAGGAAAACCTTTAAGGTGGTGTTTAATAATATGCAATGTGTGGTGCGAGGTCAAAATCGGACATGAGCTCTGAGCTCCCTTCCGTAGAGGAAGTGCTGGTGATTACGTACTAAGGCCCGTATATGAGTTATGTTTTAAGTTTCAGTGTACAAGTATGTTATATATCAACCATACCTTCTATGACCTCGTCCAAGTTCTGCATCACTCTGCAGATCCGATGTTTCTTCTGCTCTTCTGACCCGGCTATTTGCAATTGAATATGTCTCTGCGTAAGAGGTATAGATATATAATGAACGGATTAGAAAGTAAAATATAAAATAAATGGAGCTTACGTGAACTATGGTATCATTATGCACTTTTGATCAATAATAATAAAAATAACTCGGCAGTAATCATCAACTGGTCATGTGAATCATATTTGGAAGAAAATACTCACCATAAGAGCCAAGTATTTGTACTGGATGGGTAGCCCAACTTTCCCCAGGTATGACTTGCTCCTTGATAGCCGTTCGAGTTTTCTGTGAGTCTTTGTATGGAGGCCATCTACATGTTCTTTGATCTTTTGGTAGCCAAACACTTGGAGAAACATCCACTTCCTGTGTTTCATCAAACACTTTGGAGGTCATGATGGAACTCAGTCACTGGGTGAAGGCTGTGGAGAAGCAACAAATGCATTTTGTGATAATGGTATCAGAAAATATTTTCTCGTTTGCCATGTAAGATTTTTTTGCAGTGTTTTAACTTTATAAATCCCTATATTTGCAGATGATAATGGGTAATTTAAAAAAAATGTCTTTAACCTGATAAATTTGATATATTACTCTTATACTATTAGGTTCATGTTTAGTTGAAATAATATTTTGGATGCATCCAATCTCATTACTCCTTGATCAGCACATGTGACTGTTAAAGCAGTATTTTTTCAAGTGAATTTCCTTATACTCATTGCATACCATTTCATCAACTAAAGGGCCTTGTGAATGGCTTTTTCAGAACAGGATAGGTATGTTCCTCCACATCCATTCACTCACCTATACTTATATTTCTTTCTGAAATTATATTAATAATTTGAGATAAAGGGAAGTTGGGTGTAATTATCGATATCTCCACACAAAACCCCACTAATTATTTGCAAAACACACACATACACATTCACTTTGATCATATATACTACTCAACCATGGTGGTGTGTGTGTGTGTGTGTGTGTGTAAAGAGAGAGAGAGAGAGAGAGAGAGAGAGAGAGAGAGAGAGAGAGAGAGAGAGAGAGAGAGAGAGACAGAGTGAGGGGAAGAGAGAGAGAGAAAGAGATGTCATGAAGGAAGATACAAATTGACCTTTAATCCCTTCCCTTCCTTTTCCCTCCCACTTCCCCTACAAACCCTTCAGCACCTGGGGTCAGTTTGATCACAGCGGAGGAGGAAGAGGGAAATAGGGGGGAAATTAACCTCAAAATGGAACACACACACACACACACTCTGGACACCTTGATGGGTTTAGCGACAATCTCCTTCCCTTTATCCTAAAGGCGACGCTGCAGAAGAAAAGGAGTGAGAGAAAGGAGAAGAATGGGGCTGTTTGTTTTGCCTTGTGGAGGGGGAAGGAAGGAAGGAGGGAGGGAGGTGAAGGAGGGATGGGAAGTGAAGGTTTGTGTTTGCATGTGTGTGTGTGTGTGTGTTATCTTATCATCCTTATTTCTATCATTATCATTATCATCATTATTATCACCATCGCTATTATCATTATACCTTGGCATTCATCATTTCCTACGAATACACCTTCAGTAATGTATAGCTATTTTTACTGAAATAAAACATGAAAAGCATAACAAATACACTTGAAGCAATTCATATATAAACAAACTCCTTATGAAAAACCTCGGGGTCCTCTCTCTCTCTCTCTTTCTCTTTCTCTCTGGTGATTTGCCGTCGACTCAACACTCAACAGATGGCGCTGTTGTTCAGCGAGAGAGAGAGAGAGCGAGAGAAAAAGAGAAAGAGAAAGAAAAAGAGAGAGAGAGTTTGTGCAAATTTGAGGCTCGGGGAGGATTGAGTTAGATGCAGTATGACAACTTGGACGCTGCCGGCGTGCATCCTTGCCAAAGCAAAAGCAACATAGCCACCTACCTATTTGTGACTCCCAGTAATGTGTTTGTGTGCTGTGCAGTTGTGCTATGCAGTTGTGATGTCGTTTGTCGGACTATACAGCAGTATAACGGTGAAAAAACGAGTTATTGAAATATTCCGTGGAGCACAGCGTGCCACACACCTCCTCTCTTTGAAGTCACGATGGACACTGAGGCGATTTGCGGCGAGGCTAGTTGTCTCCTCCATTCACGAGGCAGAGTCTACCTGATTACGTCACTGGCGAGGGCTGGCATGTGAGAAAGATTTCACAAAAGTACCACCTTACAGCTAAAATGTCTTCTTCTTCTTCCTCTTCTGACCTATTCCGCTTGGTATCGCTTTTTGGTCGCCTCCCAGTCAGACGCCACGTCAGTGACGTCACGCCAGTGCTCCAGCTGCCAGCTGGGCGAGAGGTTGGTCAGAGGAGAGGAGAGGTGTTGCGGCAGAATTAGTGTGTGGTTTTCTTGGTAGGGGAGTGTGGTTCTGGGTCAGTTGTGTGTTGTGTGTAGCTGTGTAGGCGGGGGTTGATCGAGGTGAAGGAGGTTAAGCGGGTCGTGTTGGTGTTTGGTGATAATTGTCTTTGGCTGTTTGAAGTGAGCCTGGATGAGTAGAAAATGTGTCGCCATTGACCGACAGCGCCATCTGTTGAGCCAACACCAAACTATACCACCAGAGAGAGAGAAAGAGAGAGAGAGAGAGAGAGAGAGAGAGAGTGTGAGAGGGAGAGAGTGAGAGGCGTCACCCCCCCCATCTCTCTCTCTCTCTCTCTCTCTCTCTCTCTCTCTCTCTCTCTCTCTCTCTCTCTCTCTCTCTCTCTCTCTCTCTCTCTCTCTCTCTCTCTCTCTCAGTATGTCTTTCTTTCCTTTTTTACTCTATGTCTATTTCTCTCTTTTTTTCTCTTTTTACTCTCTCTCTCTCTCTCTCTCTCTCTCTCTCTCTCTCTCTCTCTCTCTCTCTCTCTCTCTCTCTCTCTCTCTCTCTCTCTCAGTATGTCTTTCTTTCTCCTTTTTTACTCTCTATGTCTATTTCTCTCTTTTTTTCTCTTTTTACTCTCTCTCTCTCTCTCACTCAATAATTCTATAATTTCCTTGTTTAAAATGTGGATAAAAATTTTTTTATAATACATCTCTCTTTTTTTTGTTCTCTTTCTTTTTTTGCTCTCTCTATCTTTTTTATTTGTATCTAA
>JAXIVD010000288.1:30000-35000 GCA_036785275.1 Cancer borealis | reverse complement strand
TAATCTACAGACCTATTACCTTTACCTACGCTCATAATGAAAGTGTGTGTAGAGAATACAATAAGTGTATGTACAGGAATGTGTTATATGGTATGTATATACATGAGAATTTATAAATATAAAATTTAAATATATCGAATAGAATAGTGTGCCTTACAAGGACACAGTTCTCTGTGTCCGCTCGCATTCTGTTATGATCACTCCTACAGCTTCAATAAAGCTAGCCTTAACCTAACCTAACCTTATTCTATCTTCCAAACTAACCTAACCTAACCTAGCTTCAAAAACGTTTTGCGAAGTTAATAATAGCTTCCCCCGCCTAAAACCATAAGAACATAAGAAAATAAGGATACCTATTATATGATGATTTGATGATTTAAAGGATTTTGATGATTTAAAGGCAGAAGGCCTCATTCTGCACTTTACCAAAAAAAGTTTATTAGAATCAGAAGAGTCCATGATTGCCTTGACATCCTTATCCAAGACTTTTTGCAGAATTTTTCAAGGTTTTAAGAAATGACAATGTGTTAATATTGATTATAAAGATAGAAGGAACTATATAGTCCAGTAATTTGATTACTATTTGCTTCTTCGTTCTGGCATCGGGACGTGGTTGATAGGGTGGGAAGGGAGGTGGGTGTGAGGGGTCCCTATGTAACTCTAGATGAATAGATAAATCATTGAATAAACGAAAAATAATAATAATTAAATAACACAAAACAAAAAGTAATTGATTAAGCACAGTTTTAATGATGTATATAAATAAATCAAGGAAATAAATGGAGATGTTGCAGTGAACTAAAGAAAACGTAGCTAAGTTACAGTCAACGCCATCTATCGGCCGTGTTGTCGCTGCTACCACACTTCTGCACTAACCTAACCTAACAATACATGGGCGCTCGTGAACGAATCAGTTCATAGAGCCGGCTCTTCCAGATGAACGAGAAGAGCCGGATCTTTCTCAAGAGCCGTTTATGCTTAAGTTCCACACACACACACACACACACACACACACACACACACACACACACACACACACACACACACACACACACACATACATACGCACACATACACACACACGCACACACACTGTGTATGTGTGTGTGTGTCTCTCTCTCTCTCTCTCTCTCTCTCTCTCTCTCTCTCTCTCTCTCTCTCTCTCTCTCTCTCTCTCTCTAAGTCCCTCACACTATATGACCTTCCTAAGGTAGTGTCATTTAATGTGTAATCTACAGACCTATTACCTTTACCTACGCTCATAATGAAAGTGTGTGTAGAGAATACAATAAGTGTATGTACAGGAATGTGTTATATGGTATGTATATACATGAGAATTTATAAATATAAAATTTAAATATATCGAATAGAATAGTGTGCCTTACAAGGACACAGTTCTCTGTGTCCGCTCGCATTCTGTTATGATCACTCCTACAGCTTCAATAAAGCTAGCCTTAACCTAATCTAACCTTATTCTATCTTCCAAACTAACCTACCTAACCTAGCTTCAAAAACGTTTTGCGAAGTTAATAATAGCTTCCCCCGCCTAAAACCATAAGAACATAAGAAAATAAGGATACCTATTATATGATGATTTGATGATTTAAAGGATTTTGATGATTTAAAGGCAGAAGGCCTCATTCTGCACTTTACCAAAAAAAGTTTATTAGAATCAGAAGAGTCCATGATTGCCTTGACATCCTTATCCAAGACTTTTTGCAGAATTTTTCAAGGTTTTAAGAAATGACAATGTGTTAATATTGATTATAAAGATAGAAGGAACTATATAGTCCAGTAATTTGATTACTATTTGCTTCTTCGTTCTGGCATCGGGACGTGGTTGATAGGGTGGGAAGGGAGGTGGGTGTGAGGGGTCCCTATGTAACTCTAGATGAATAGATAAATCATTGAATAAACGAAAAATAATAATAATTAAATAACACAAAACAAAAAGTAATTGATTAAGCACAGTTTTAATGATGTATATAAATAAATCAAGGAAATAAATGGAGATGTTGCAGTGAACTAAAGAAAACGTAGCTAAGTTACTGTCAACGCCATCTATCGGCCGTGTTGTCGCTGCTACCACACTTCTGCACTAACCTAACCTAACAATACATGGGCGCTCGTGAACGAATCAGTTCATAGAGCCGGCTCTTCCAGATGAACGAGAAGAGCCGGATCTTTCTCAAGAGCCGTTTATGCTTAAGTTCCACACACACACACACACACACACACACACACACACACACACACACACACACACACACACACACACATACATACGCACACATACACACACACGCACACACACTGTGTATGTGTGTGTGTGTCTCTCTCTCTCTCTCTCTCTCTCTCTCTCTCTCTCTCTCTCTCTCTCTCTCTCTCTCTCTCTCTCTCTCTCTCTCTCTCTCTCTAAGTCCCTCACACTATATGACCTTCCTAAGGTAGTGTCATTTAATGTGTAATCTACAGACCTATTACCTTTACCTACGCTCATAATGAAAGTGTGTGTAGAGAATACAATAAGTGTATGTACAGGAATGTGTTATATGGTATGTATATACATGAGAATTTATAAATATAAAATTTAAATATATTGAATAGAATAGTGTGCCTTACAAGGACACAGTTCTGTGTCCGCTCGCATTCTGTTATGATCACTCCTACAGCTTCAATAAAGCTAGCCTTAACCTAACCTAACCTTATTCTATCTTCCAACCTAACCTAACCTAACCTAGCTTCAAAAACGTTTTGCGAAGTTAATAATGGCTTCCCCCGCCTAAAACCATAAGAACATAAGAAAATAAGGATACCTATTATATGATGATTTGATGATTTAAAGGATTTTGATGATTTAAAGGCAGAAGGCCTCATTCTGCACTTTTACCAAAAAAAGTTTATTAGAATCAGAAGAGTCCATGATTGCCTTGACATCCTTATCCAAGACTTTTTGCAGAATTTTTCAAGGTTTTAAGAAATTACAATGTGTTAATATTGATTATAAAGATACAAAGAACTATATAGTCCAGTCATTTGATTACTATTTGCTTCTTCGTTCTGGCATCGAGACGTGGTTGATAGGGTGGGAAGGGAGGTGGGTGTGAGGGGTCCCTATGTAACTCTAGATGAATAGATATATCATTGAATAAACGATAAATTATAATCTTTATATAACACAAAACAAAAAAGTAATTGATTAATCACAGTTTTAATGATGTATATAAATAAATCAAGGAAGGAAATGGAGATGCTGCAGTGAACTAAAGAAAACGTAGCCAAGATACAGTCAACGCCATCTATCGGCCATGTTGTCGCTGTTACCACACTTCTGCACTAACACAACCTAACAATACATCCGCCGCCCCGTTACCTGTGAAACTACTAACGCACAAAATTGACGAACTCTAGATAGCCCTTGTGTCTTTGGTAATTACATTCACATTAATAATAAAACAGATAGACATGAATAGATTTATCATTGGATAAACGATAAATAATAATCATTAAATAACACAAAATGACGAACGTGCGATGAAAGAGAAAGGAAATGGAGATGTTGCAGTGAACTTAAGAAAACGTAGCCAACTCCATCTATCGGCCGTGTTGTCGCTGCTATCAGACTGTCTGCTAACCTAACCTAACAATACACCTGCCGCCACGTTACCTGTGAAACTACCAACGTACAACATTGACGAGCTCTAGATAGTGTCTTCGGTAATTACATTCACATTGGAGTTAGGTTTAGTTAGGCTAGGATAGGATAGGTATAGTCGAACAGGTCGTAGAGTGTCGTACAGTGACGCTCAGAATGGATGGGAATCGCCTGTGTATAAATATAGTGATGGGAACTCCGGCTCTATTCACGGAGCAATTCTTTCGTTCTCGTTCACTCTATAGAGCTGGCTCTTTCGGCTCTCAAATGCACACACACACACACACACACACACACACACACACACACACACACACACACACACACACATAAACATACTATAGAAAACATCTATTTTCTTTCTTATTTATCTATTATTTATTTATCTCTCGGAGAGATAGTATTAACACTATTAAGAGAAAACAAAGCACTCTATCAACGTTGTGAGTCTACCATAACTTCAATCAAAGTAAAAAATACATAAATATCTTTGGCATTTAAAATACTTTAGCGGAACACCATTTTATTGCTATATTTCTTCATAAAGTATTTAGAACACTTATTGTGGTATATATATATATATATATATATATATATATATATATATATATATATATATATATATATATAAATGCTTTGCCTAAGGACACACTAATTATTGTATACATTGTTCATATATATGCTTTGCCTAAGGACACACTAATTATTGTATACATTGTTCATATGTATGCTTTGCCTAAGGTCACACTATTGATAATGTATTTGTTCTGCATGTTACAGAAAACAACTGCTTGTGCATGGCTCTTCAGCGTTGGACACCGCCCCCCCAGGTACTGTTATCCTTACTGTATTTGATTTTTAAACTGTTAATGCAGGTGGATTGTATGTGCTGGCAACGTATTCAATCCCATTATCTAGTTGTTTTGATGAGAACATAAGAAAATAAGGAGGCTGCAAGAAGAACAAATACCATAAAGCTGCTTTACATTACATGTTAATACCAAATAACCAGGCAGATGGAAGGATGGTTAACCACAACACACAACAAAGCAAAATGTAAATGGGCCAATAAGTTATATGACTCATTGAGTTGCTCCCCTCCACATCAATCGTTAGTAAAAGGCGAAAGATTTATGAGATATGAAGGGAATACAATCAATGCATCACGCTGTTGTTGTTGTATGTTTGCCAGCACGGTGGCTGGCTGAGCTATTTAGAGCCCGAAAAATATATCACGCGATATTTCTGGATCAACACATGTTGTACTAAAGAGGAACACGGACTTTACTTCCGAGCAAGAACATAATAAGACCTAAAGAAATATGCTAAAATTATTTCTGAGGGC
>JAXIVD010000288.1:0-25000 GCA_036785275.1 Cancer borealis | reverse complement strand
TGCAACAGTCAGAGATGTTTGTGAAGAAGTTGCTGGCTGTGGGACTTTCCTCTATCACTTACTTGAGGACCATTTTTCCGGAGGTTTGTTCGTCACTGCTTGTTGCTCTACATTCTTTCTTTGATTTCCAAATGTTATTCTTTTCTTAGATCAAACTGCATAAGCTGTAGACTATTCGTATAATTTCAATAATATCCTATTTAGTATAAAAAAAAAGTTCATGTTATTTTTAATTATGAAGACCACTAACCTTAAATCAGATCATCAGAATGGTATTTTCCATGCAAATTTGTTCGGAAAAAATAGTAATGGGGAAGTTCCAAAGCACTTACTATATCTATACTTGCTGCTTAGTCACCATAATGGAGAAGGAAACTCATGAAAACTGCTCAAAACACATATTTAAGGTGAAATTGTAGTATGTGATGGTAGCAAGCCTAGCTTTAGGCTCACATGCTTGACTTTTGATATAGACCTGACTGATCAGATGTTGTAGACTCATCAGTGGAATTACAAAAGATGTGATAAGTTTTATTTTGTGTAGTATGCCATTACCAAAACCGTGAGAAACACGTTATTCATTACAATGGATTAATTTCTTTTGATGAAATCTCAGAAACATATTTCTTGGGAATGGAAGCACTAATTCAATCATATTTATATACATAGATTTCCTTTCTTAAAATAGAAAACAAAAGTTGCAACCAGAAGACATTTTTTTAGCCTTATTTGAACTAGATACAAATTCGAGATTCAGAGGTAGAAGGATGAAGTTTGTTGGGTGTAAACTTGGAAAGTAAAAATTTATGTACAATTTGTATGTGAGTAGCTTGAATGATATTTAATGTTTATGTTAAGGCTTTAACATAATTGGTAATTGGTTGTGTAATTTCATTACATATTGTCTATTTACAGTTAGTGTTGCTGAGAAATGTGAATTATGTATACTGTACAAAGTAACTGTAAGAATGTCATTTAATAAATGCATTGCAGAGCTCCTACCAGGAACAGAATCTGAATGGATTGAAGCTGAAGGTGCTTATAGACAACACTTGCTGTCGCTCATCCAACTTGATGGTAGCCTGGTTGAGGGGCTGCTTTCATGCGATTGAGAAGAAATATGTAAGATTCTGTCTGAACAAACTTCCCTTTGTGTGTGTTGCTAGTCATAATTATCAAACAATGTACTCTTAGTAGTCGTATAATGATTCTTTCTCTCTTCCAGCTTCGACAGCTTACCTTTGCCATAGTAAACAGGAATAATTACAATGAAGCATATGAAACCTACACCTACAAATTTCGTTACACTGAAGATGGCTCTATTATGAGTGGTCCAGGAACCCCAGATACGTAAGTGCTGGTGATCTAAGTATTTCTACTGCTCTTAATATTACTTTGTGACACAAAATAGGTGTTTTGGTGAAATTGGTACAATGACAGATTGATAGATGATAACTAAGGCAACGTGATATTGCAAGAAACATAAAGTATGATTTCTTTCACAAGATAGTGAAATTTATGCTTCAAACTAAACTTATCACAAGGATTTACAATTTACAACATTTTAATTAAAACATAAGAAAAACACATTAAAAATATTTTAAGAAATAATTTTTAATTACTATTAGGACATACTTTATGAATAGTAGTTAATTTCCATGCTGAAAGAACATCTGTTATGATTTCTTTTGAATGTCTATTTTTATCACTACAGTACAGAAATAAACTATAGTCAATAAAAGATATAAATTTTGGGTTATGTGAAAATTTTAGGAATTTGTGACTGAATACTTATGTCTGCTTTCCTACATCTGTATTGTTTGGGTGAATGTATTACCATTACTTTCAGTGCCGCACAGACACAAGACATAAAGCAGTCGACTCAGAAGATGCTGCGCACCATTCTCCTCCTTACGCAGAACATGATCCCATTGCCAAAGTGTATCACCTTGGCCATGAGGCTTGGATATTATGAAGATAGTAAGTTTGACTGGCTAGTTAAATGTATGCCATGCAATTTAAGAATTCATAAATAGGGCAAATTTTTCTATGATTGTTAGGTGACTACCACACATGATAAGCAAGTGTATGAAGTAGCAGCCATCTGATTGCATCCTTGTAAAGTTAATGTTTTGTGTGGAGGCGGTGATACAGTGGTCAGCATTCGGGCATGACAACCTAGGGTCCCGGGTTCGATCCCCCGATATCCACTAGTCAGTTTTCATGATTTGATATCACCACCGAGTGGCCAAAGACTACCCAAATTGCTGCCATATTGTCCTCAGATGGGACTTACAATGTTTATATGCATTTGGGGCTTTAGCAGCGATTAGCCTCTCTTCGTTCTCAACATATTCAAGCGAGAATGTAAACTTTCGAGGTGTCACTATAAAAAATCTAAAACCCAAGCCAAATAACAGGCGAGACAAGTCCAACTGTGTCTCCATAAAAGCCTACTGGTGCCAACAGTTTATGATATAGAAAAAAAAAGGATATATCAAGATGTACATGTATGTACATGAGTAAATAACATTTTTCTTTCATTTATTTTTCAGTTACTCCAATTGATTATGAACCAGACAATTTTGTAGCAATTGAAGATGGAAATTACGGATTTAAAAATAAACCCGTAACAATAAAGGTTGGTCCTTTGCTCTTATTCTGCAACTATGAAGGTATTTATTTTATAGTAATAATTATGATTGTTATGTATTATTACGTATGCATAAATTGATACTACTGTATTGGTTGCTTATTTAGGGAAAGTGGCGTGTACAGTAGGTTTATATATATATATATATATATATATATATATATATATATATATATATATATATATATATATATATATATATATATAGCTACTCTTGCTTTTTAGTTATAAGAGGAATGGAATGGATTATTTGTAGATTTCACCTTTTCGCAGAGGCTTGTCTCCTAATCTGTAAATGACGGGATGATTGTTGGTAATATTTTAGAAATAATGTAACAGTATGCCACGTGGTATTTATATATTATAAACTCCTGTGCAATTACACTTTACATGCTTATTTTCTTTCTTTTAGGCGGGAAGTGTTAAAACAACTTTCCATGCTATGAAGCTGTATGTTTGTGCTGAAAGGACTGTTTACGACAATGGAGAAAATTCACCTGAGCTAAAGGTGTGTACAAAAAGTATTTGTTTATTTTGAATGTTAGAAGAGGATCAGAGTCCCGCGTTCGAGCCCCGGCACATGCTGACCACTTTTCTATGGTAATACCGCCGAGTGTAGGCGCCTAAGATCACCCACTTGCTGCCATAACATTATCCTCGACGGAACTGCAAAGCCATATGCGTGAGAAGCTTCCGCTGGTAGAATGAGCCTCTCTATATGAAACGAGGCATCACTTAAAAAATTAACCCGCGCTACTAACGGGCGGAGACTGATCATCTAAGGCCTCCATTGAGCCTACCGACGCCACGGGTAAAGGATAAAAAAAAAATATATAAGCAGGTTTGTGGTTTTGTATTGCATGAAACAATAAAAGCCTTGTTTGGAAGCGTTAATTCTTGTACATTACGTACACTATTATTTCTCGTTTGAGCTACAGGTTCCCTATAGGCCTACTACAGTAAAGTAAATATAAATAATTTTTGGTTTAAGGCATTTTTAGTCTTTTTTTAGGGATGATTTCTATCATCCGGTATTTTCTGTGGTACAGAAGTGCTTGGCTCATATATATATATATATATATATATATATATATATATATATATATATATATATATATATATATATATATATATACATACATATATATATATATATATATATATATATATATATATATATATATATATATATATATATATATATATATATATATATGTGTGTGTGTGTGTGTGTGTGTGTGTGTTTCTATTCATGTTTCTACACTATTGCGATAAAATTCCCCCATTAATTGTATTTTCATGTTTATCTACATCCACAGTATCATTTATTGATTTATTTAAAATTCTTTTCTTTTCAGTAATAGATTAATAAATTCATAGCATTAAAATAGATTAATTATCCTATCCTCCCAACAGGCTAAAGAAAAAACTCATGAAGAGCAAGAGATAACTAGTGATGGCGGCAAAACCTTGGTGCGTTCCTACAGCAAGTATACCAAAGCACCTCATTCAGCTCAAACTCCAACAGGTTTGTAGCGAATGCATGCCAACACAAAAGAAAATATGAAGGGGCCATATCTCTTTATGTATTCTGCTCTCTCTCTCTCTCTCTCTCTCTCTCTCTCTCTCTCTCTCTCTCTCTCTCTCTCTCTCTCTCTCTCTCTCTCTCTCTCTCTCTCTCTTTCTCTCTCTCTCTCTCTCTCTCTCTCTCTCTCTCTCTCTCTCTCTCTTTATTCAAATTTTTTTTTTTATAAGTTGCTAGGTGTGAATGTACTAGATTTTGGGGTATAAGTCGGCTACGCGTAGTAGGTAAAGTGTCACGGGTGAATAGGGGGAAATTAGTGCTGGTGATTGATTTGTGCTTAGAACTGGGGTCTTGAAATTAATTATTGAACCATACCTGACCGTGTGCCACTTGATGCGGCAGATTAACAAATACTGTTATAATCTGAGCCACTGTCGATCCACTGCCATTCGGATTAAAGGATTTTTACTGTAATAGAACTTGCCATATTCTGCATATGCACATAGTGTGATGACATGCAAGACAATGTTGTGCTTTACTTATTGTTTGAAAAAGGGATATGTTAATGAAGACATTTCCATCCGGGATTCCCAACAGCTGATGGTGACCAAAATGGATCCTCACAGAAGGATGATCAGTTGGTACCAACACAATCCCTTCTATCCAATGGCATAGAGTCTTCACATAGTGTTATGGCTCTCTCCACTCAGAGAGGTAAGTGGAGATCAGTAGAGGTAAGATGCATTGTGTCTGCACTAGATATTTTATTGTTGGAATGTACTGTGATTACTGTAGGAGTCCATTACGTAATTTTCAATGTATCAGCACAAAACTTTGAGAAAATGTTTGAAATACACTTATACCTCGTTTTAACGAACAAAATTGGGGAAACATCGGTCCAATAATGCCAATTGTCCGTAATTATCAACACAAAGTTTGTTGTGGCTAATATCAACAATTACATTACCAAAGAAAGAGGAATGATTTAGTAATGTACATTTAATCAAGCACACCATCCAATCTGACTGTAAAATACCTGTACACTGTAAATATACACTGATATACCTGTACACTGTAAATATCAATCAATCAATCATTGGGGGCATATGCCAAGAGGTGCGTCGCCTTGTCAACCCTCCGATGCCAGCTCAGGCGATCACCCTGCACAAGTCCCCTTCCCATACCAATTAACTCCCAGCAGGAAGCATCAACTTGCCCCACCCATGAACTTTGTGGGCGCCTTCTTGGCCTCCTCCACTACAGATTATCTCATTCAGAAATAACCCGAGAAGCAGGATCAGCTTCTGAGTAACGTGCCACATGCTTACATAGCCAGAGTTGACATCGGCATACTATGCTAGTAATAGGCCTTGATCCAGTGTCATGGAACAGTCACTGATTTCACATAAAGTTATTCCAACGATACCCCATGATATTGTGAAGGCATTTATTACTAAAAACATCAATTTGGCTCTTCAGATCCATGTTCAGTATCCATGTCTCACAGCCATACAGTAAGACGGATCACAAGCGATTTGAAGATTTGAATCCTTATCCGTCTGCACAGGTACCGACAATGCCAGATATTCGTACTAAGCGAGTCCATAACACCATGGGCCAAACCAATCCGTCGTAAGACTTCTTGACGTGACCCACCATTGTTATGGAGCATGAGCATGCTACTAAGGTATTTGAAGCTGTCCAAGATATCGATGTCCTCGCCACACGCATCAATGCACTGTACTGTTTCATCTAGCAAACACCTGAACCTTAGTCTTGGGCTAGGAGACCTGAAGTCCCAAAGGTTTCACCTCCTCGTGCAGTGCTTCAAGAGGTGTGGATCAACGAACAACAGTTAGCAGGAGATAGTGTTTCAGAGGCGATAATTTGCGAAAAGGCAAGGCTGTTGCGTGCGGATCTCGCAAAGAAAATGCCTGCTGCTGTTAGTGAATTTAAGGCCAGCAGAGGCTGGTTCGACAAATTTAAGAAGCAAATTGGCATACACAGTATGGTAAGGCAACAAGAGTCTTCAATAAAGGTAAAAGTGATGTTAAAAGTTCATATGTCCATTTCATTAGTCATTAATATTTATTTCTCATTGTTTTCTCTATGTAAAACTACTATAATTATTCTCTATAAAATGTATTTTTTGTTAATATTATTGGGTGTCTGGAAAGGATTAATTGGATTTACATTATTTCTTATGGGAAATATGGCTTCAGTTTTCCGTACGATTCAGTTTTTGTCAGATTTTTTTGAACGGATTAATCACGAAAACCGAGGTTCCACTGTATCAGCTTGAACTATAGACTTTCCAGTACTAATGGGTATGCCATCATGTAACACCTATATTAAACTTAAATGTAACTTAAATTTAATTTGGATATGAAAAGTACAAGTACATTAATCAAACTTTTCTTCAGATGAAGGAAGACCACAGTCCTCTAACCAAGAGAGTGAAGACTTCCCTGTGCGTTGCCCATGTGGAGTATCCTACGACCAAGGGCTGATGCTTCTGTGTGAGATATGCCAGAAGTGGCAGCATGGGGTAAGCCTTAATGCATCCTTCTTTGTAGCACTATCCACCGCTTGTAGTTTTCAGCATTAGCCTGCCATCAATCATGAATGAAAGGCATTTGCTTGTCCATCCTTGAAAGTATTTCTCTTCGCTATCAGTATCATAGTAGAAAAAAAAGTCACCTAACAGTAAATCTACTTACAACGTTGACAACATCGTCTTAAACGAGTTTCCATGACAATGAGGCAGCTGGGTGTACCCATCCACCCATCAGCCCCCTACTTCCTACTATCATTTTGGTATTTTTCTTTACATAAATTTAAATTTCAGCATCTTATGGATAATACTAAACTCCTCTTCCATTAGTTGCAGTCAACACCGTGAATCTGCAAACAATAATTTATTCTGCATCCATTTAGTATTATCTGTATACAATTCTACATCATCATTACCAACCCTTGCTTTCCTTTCCTCTCTTTGCAGAATTAAACTTTATGCATCTATTTATCTCATGCTATGCTGACATTTTCGATTTTGCAAAAATGTTAGGTCTATCTTGTGATATATTTTGAGTTAGCAATTATTTCTTAAAATTTTATGTTCAAGGTTGAACATCACAAATTCTGCAGAGCTCCTGTGTTACATTTTGTAAACTTGTACTTTCAGGCATGTTTCAATATTTTGGAAGATAGTGAGGTGAGTGAGGGCCATGTGTGTGAGGAATGTGCCATTTCCACTCACCCTTGCACTGATCCTACACTCCCAAAACAACCAGAGGTGAGCATTAATAGCCAGTAGTATTCCATTCATGCTAAAGTTTTTTTTTTCCTACTCCAGTGATTAAAACCCAGTTTCTCATCATCTGAAATGCTCTACCACACATTGTACATATGGATCGGTGGAAATGGTGAACTGAAAGCATTGATGAAATTTGTCCTGAGAGAAAAGTTTGAAAATATTTGTGTTGTGTTCACAGAGTAATGCTGAATAGTTATTGACATTTATTGCACTGCAGTTGAACTTTTGAAATGGTGCAGTGTTCATAATTTGGATTCACAAATATGTATGTTCATACTTCTGAAAGTTTGTTAACTGAATGTTCATAATTAGTGGAGCACATTTATACTATAGAGAGAGTAGATAAAGAAAGAAAAGATGAATAGAATGATACAAGACACTGAAAAGGAGAATATCTAAGAAATTTAGGAGGAGAGGTTGTGGATGTCGCTTACTTCTCTTCCCTATATTTCTTAATAATTTGGTCAGTTGTGTCCCCTCGGTTCGTCATGTCTCCTCCCAGGCTACAAATTGCCTGTTTTATGTTGACCTCTCATCAGTACACACCTGAATTCGTAGGAAGATTTTATTTCTGCAAGAATGTCAATGGTACTGCATTTCTTTTTATTTTCAAATATGCTGATTAAGATAAAGTAAGTGAGGGTAACAAAATGGTGATAAACAACACTGCTGATATTTGCATCACAGACAATGAAATGAAAAAGAAAATATGAAATTGCTTAATGAGTGAAAAGTGGGTATGTTAAGGATACTGTTGGTTATTAGAGAGGATAAAGTGTATGTAGATTTATATATACACTGGTACCTTGACTTACGAGTGCCCCAACATACGAGTTTTTTGAGATACGAGCCGTCACTCGGTCGATTTTTTGCTTTGAATTGCGAGCCAAAATTTGAGGTACGAGTCAACGTCAGGGCTGCGTTCACTAGACAATACTGCACGCTACAGTAGCAAACCTACAGGAGCTTAGTGCCAACATATAAAAAATTATAGTTTGGTACCATGAAATGCTTATTTATTATAATTAAATGAAATATTACAAACCTCTAATCTTGTCACTGAGCAATACGGAGCGTGCAGTATTGTTTTAGTGAACGCAGCCATACGCCCGCCCAGCTTTCCCGTGCAAAATTCGTTCTCTGCTTGTGTTTACCTCGCCGCGTAAGGATCTGTTGTGCTCGTGTTCTGTGCTTTTGTGCATTTATTTTACCAAATTTCTTGTTTGTAACCATGGGTCCTAAGAAAGTGAGAGGAAAGGACAGCGGTGCAAAGAAGAAAAGGATGATGTCCATCGAAATAAAGCGTGAAATCATAGAAAAACACGAGCAAGGTGTGCGAGTAATCGACTTGGCGAGGCAATACGAGCGCAGTACTTCTACGATATGTACCATATTGAAGCAGAAGGGGTCAATAAAGGCTATAACACCAGCCAAGGGCGTTAAGATAATTTCTAAGCTCCGGACCTCTGTCCATGAAAAGATGGAGAATCTGCTGTTGATGTGGGTGAGGAAGAATGAGCTTGCGGGAGATACCGTGACGGAGGGTATCACCTGCGAGAAGGCACGAGCCATTTATGCTGATTTGCTGCAGCAGACCCCAGGCACTTCAGTGGACAAGGCATCGGAAGACTCGTTTAAAGCCAGTCGGGGCTGGTTTGACAATTTTAGAAAGAGGACCGGCGTTCACTCCGTCATCAGGCATGGTAAGGCAGCAATTTCGGATGTGAAGGCAGCTGAGGATTATGTCAAAACTTTTGCCGAACTAATAAAAGCTGAAGAATACATCCCTCAGCAAGTCTTCAACTGTGACGAGACAGGGCTATTACATAACAGCAGGGGAGAAGAAGATGCCAGGCCACAAACCCATGAAGGATAGGTTCACTCTCGCACTGTGCGCCAATGCGAGTGGCGACTGCAAGATCAAGCCGCTGCTCGTGTATCATTCGGAAAACCCCAGAGCCTTTAAGTCACATAAGATTCTAAAAGAAAAACTGCAGGTTATGTGGAGGGCAAATCCGAAGGATAGAGTTTATGACGAACGAAAGTTACCAAAAAAGCACGAAACAAACTCCTTCAATCTCCTCTGCCTATCTCCTCCTCCCACCACTTCCTCCAGCATTTGCCGTTAGCTCAAGTCTTCTCACCTCCAAGTTAAATACATTTTATAAAACCAATTTATTTCTTTACATTCTCTTTTATTATGTTTTTATACAATATTTGTTATTTATAAATACATTTTTCGTATTTAAAAACACGTAACAAAAAATTGGGTGGTATTTTGGGGGCTGGAACGGATTAATGGCATTTCAATTAATTTCAATGGGGAAAATTGATTTGATAAACGAGCAAATTGAGTTACGAGCTCGGTCACGGAACGAATTGAACTCGCAAGTCAAGGTACCACTGTATATATATATATATATATATATATATATATATATATATATATATATATATATATTATATATATATATATATATATATATATATATATATATATATATATATATATATATATATATATATATATATATATATATATATGTATTGTTGCGGGCCCCGCCCGTCACAACAACATCGTCTAGGGAAGATGAAAGTCAAGCCCAACAGAGGAATGAAGATTTCCTGAGAGGGAGAAGGAAGAATGTTAGGAGATTGGTGAGGAAGAAGGCTACGCTGAGGCTATGACATTCGTTGTAGGTTCTGTCAGTGACATTGGTGTCGTCTGGAGAGGGTGAGGGTTCGGCCCAATAGCAGTGGAGTGAAGCCTCTCTGAGGAAAGGAGTATAAAGGCATGCTAGGGATCTTTGAGTGTGTGTGGTTTCTACATCTGTAGAAATGTGTGGCGAGAGGCGGGAATCGGAGTGTGCATTGTGTCAGCTGAGTACGGCTAGGTATGAAAGAGAGTTACATCCCTTGTGTTAGTTTGGAGGCGAGGAATGAGAAGATAAAGAGAAGGGAAGTATTAGCCTTACGAGATTACGAGCCATGATAGCGGTAAGTGTTGGAGACCTGTCTACGTGACATGTTTGTGGGTTACGCCTTTTTGTTTGGAGACCACGTGTCGTCCAAGCCAGGAGCTGGAGAGCGAGAGCGAGAGCGAGAGAGAGAGAGAGAGAGAGAGAGAGAGAGAGAGAGAGAGAGAGAGAGAGAGAGAGAGAGAGAGAGAGAGAGAGAGAGAGAGAGAGAGAGAGAGAGAGAGAGAGAGAGAGAGAGAGATGAGGGTGAGGAGTTGCCAGCGAGTATTAAGGTGAGGCTTGCTTGATATTTATATCTTCTCTTCGTTCTCCTAATTTTCCTGACTTTCCCTCTTTCTTCTTTGTGTTGCAAGGTAACCTATCTTGTAGACAATTCCTTTCTGCATCCTCTCGTATGTTTGTCATTGTTCTGTGTTGCTTATGAGCGGAGCAATGATTTTGTGAAGACAAGAGTTTGACTAGAAGCGTTTACATGTGTCGCCAAACTTCGTTTGTTTTCACGAACACGATTTTAAGGAGAAATGTCTTGGTTGGTGTTGCCACAATTTTCCTAATATATTTCAATCTTAATGCT
The DNA here is from genome assembly GCA_036785275.1 of Cancer borealis. Lineage (NCBI taxonomy): Eukaryota > Metazoa > Arthropoda > Malacostraca > Decapoda > Cancridae > Cancer > Cancer borealis. The sequence continues at coordinate 13,954 of JAXIVD010000288.1, read as the reverse complement.
TGTTTTTAGTTTTCTTTTATATTAAAAACGACATATATTATATACATATTTTAAATTATAAGCACTGAAATGATCTCAAACATCTTAATTTCTTCAGATTTATTCGAAATAGATATCATGGTTTCTCCGTATATTTCGCACCGCTTCCATCCTAAGGTAGAGGCCAACATCTCGCTACGTGATACAAATTCCCTTATATATTACAATCATTATGCTTGTTTGTGGATTTCTGTTATATTAAAAACAACATTAATAATGTAAATATTATGTATTTCAACAACTGTCATGATCTCAAACATCTTATTTTCATCTTATTTATTCGTAATGTATATCCTGCTGATTCTGTATTGAAACTACAGCACCCTCCACACTCGTCCTAAGCCCACAACATAATCCAAATATCGTCGTATACAGATCACCTTACCAATAGCAGCAAGATGTGTGTGTGTTTGTGTGTATGAGTGTGGGCGTGGGTGTATGAGTGAGTGAGTGAGTGTGTGTGTGTGTGTGTGTGTGTATGAGAGTGTGTGTATGAGTGTGGGTGTATGAGTGTGTGTGTGTGTGTGTGTGTATGAGTGTGTGTGTGTATGAGTGTGTGTGTGTATGAGAGTGTGTGTGTGTGTGTGTGGGTGTGTATGAGAGTGTGTGTGTATGAGAGTGTGTGTGTGTGTGTGTGTGTATGAGAGTGTGTGTGTGTGTGTGTGTGTGTGTGTATGAGAGTGTGTGTGTGTGTGTGAGCACTGGATGTCTTCACATGACGCGGGGCCCGGCGGCCTTCGTATCTGCGCTCGCTCCAAGTGAAATTTTTGTGTTCGAAACTGGATCTGTCTTCAGTGTCTAAATTTTCTTTGACTTACATATTTTTGTGCAATATACAAAAATCTTATTTCTTACTTTAATTTGATGAAAATAATTGTAAACAATATGATATGCTTTTTACTTATTATTAGGAAAAAGGGAACAATTGTAAGTCGAAGCTACAACCACAAAATGCATTGAAACATCAACACCCACACATGTTTGAATGTCACATCTTGTTATTTTCTACATTTCTCTAATATATTACAAGCTTTTTGCTTGTCTTTGGCGTTCTTCTATATTATAAACAATATATATAATATAAATCTTATGTAGACGATCAACTATAATGGTCTCAAACATCTTACTTTCTTCTGATTTATTTGAAATATATACCCAGATTCTTTTTCATGAAAACACACATCCGCTTCGCCCCACCCACGTAGAGGGCCCAACGTTCGCAATTTTCAACACTTCCCTAATATATTTCAAGCTTTATGCTTGTTTTTGGTTAGCTTTTATATAAAAAACAACATATATATTATAAATCTTATTTATTTCTACAACTGTTATGGTCTTGAACGTCTTACTTTCGTCTTATTTAATCGAAATATTATCTCGCTCAGTGTCTACACAGATGAAGTTCTGAAGTTGGTGAGCTGTGATTCGTTACATGACTAGAGGCAAAATATTGGCAAACGCAGATATTCGTATTTTGAAAGTGTTTGCGATATGTTGGTCAGAATTTGCCTAGTCATTGCATCTTGGCAAGAGGTCTTGACATTACATGTAAACGCCTTAGCCTACTCATTGTGAGAGTAGCGAAATTAGGGAGCTTTATCTGGCAACAAATTGGCATTATTTTGTCTGTAACCTCCTCATATTTAAGGGAGTGGGTTATCCGACTGGCCTGTTAGATAAGTGGTATATTTGTGTAGCTAGACAGTAAGGCCCTGTCTGTAGAGGAAACGGTTACAAGCCAGAGCACTAAGACGAGTGTGGTGACAGTATAATTAACATCTAGCTAGCGGTGAACTCCACCTGGGGTTTTGTCAGACTTTTCAGTCTCGGGGAAGTAGTTTCGGCGTTGTCTGCGTCTTCGGCGTTGTCTGCGTTTTGTCGGCGTTGTCTGCGTTGTCGGCGTTGTCTGCGTCTTCGGCGTTGTCTGCGTTTTGTCGGCGTTGTCTGCGTTGTCTGCGTCTTCGGCGTTGTCTGCGTTTGTCGGCGTTGTCTTCGTTGTCCTCATTGTGAGAGAGAGTCTATCATCTGGGGCCTTTTGTGTGATAACACAGAGGAGGAGTAATCCCGTCTTAGTGTCAATTAATTACGACTCATATAACGCACTGTACAGAGTCCCCTCGCGGGAGGCTACTTTGCAGGGTGTTAGTTGAGTTGAGAGGAGATATTGTTCAACCAGAAGTGGGTGGAAAGACATCTTCTGGTTGGAGCGATAGCTCCTTGTCTAGGCACTGCAATCTCGTGTTCACTGTAACTCTCTTTGGAATGTAAGGAGGAGAAGGTGTTTACGACTGGGAGATTCCTTGTTCTTTGGAGGGTTAAAAGAACTGGCGACCTCTTAACGTTAACGGGGTGGCTGTAGGTGCTGTGTTTGATATTGATACCATATACGTTACCATTGGTCAGTCTTAACCATTCATAGACTAGTTTTAAAGATCAGTCAGTTGAAAATTAAGGAATATAAGCGACCGGCAGGAAAAAAGATGGCTGAAAAAATGGTTGCATACACTACACTGGTTACATATATTTCATGTTATTTGATATATTTACTACTCTTAACTTAAACTACATAACACTACCATTAATTATTTATCTTTAGGCAGCTATGTAGAGAGAATAAAGCCTCAGGGGAGAGTAAATGTGGTTATCTGTCCCTTTAAAGAACTGACCTAACGTCCACGATGAGTCACGTGCTGGCTTTCTTCCTCCTTGTGACCACCCTGTATTGGCGTGTTTTTCTCCGCTAATCATCATACACACTAATAAACGTAATTCTTTTCACAACAAGCATTTATATTCACATTACATGACATTCCAACCAAGGCTAATACAAGGAATTGGAATAATGCGCTACGATTGGCAAAACAGAATGTATGTTTTAATAGGATGACAAGCGCACTACTTTCTTTTCCCTTCGCCGCACCATGCAGGTTGCGACGTGCGCACCGCCCCCCTCCACGCTCCCCCAACACCCCCCACATCCCTCCATCTACCTCTTAATCAAGATTGAAGATTCAAGATCCGTTTGTGATTGCGAATGGCCGGGCGAGCAGATGCCAGGTGAACGGACGGGAGTCCTTACTTAAAGTGTAAAGTGTTACTAAGTGCTTCCCGGGTGCTGATGTGCTTCATGTGAGTACAGGAAGCATCAATGAAGACAGTGATGAAGTACTACCGCCTTGTCAGCCTCCCGAGGCGTGGAAAGCGAAGGTAAATAATTATCACATATTTGCTAGCCGTGGTGGTAGTAGTTATCGTATTTTTTCCTTTCCCTTCTTTTTTATCTCTTTTTAATGGGGAATGAAGAGTGAACATGAATGGGTTACTCAAGAAGGCATAGTAGAGGGGGAAAAGGAGCCTTTGCTATGGTCACTTTTGGCGGGAAAAGAGTGTATCATTGCCAGACACCGCTTGATAGACCATCGACCAGGTATTTATAATGTGTTTATATGTGTGTTTATGTGTTACTTTTGGTAATTTCGTACATTAACGACGAAGCTGAGGTCGGCCTTCGCTCACACCAGTTATTCCATCTTGCTCCGTCCTGTCGTGGACAATTATTTTAATTTGAGGCAGGTGGTGTGATGGCGGCTGGTGATGGAGGGGACGAATGGAGGAGGAAGAGGAAGAGGGGGAGGGGGAAAGGGAGGATAAGGGTAAGATTGTGGGAGCGCTGGGTGTTGAAAATCTATGGTTAGTTGTCGACACCCATCTCTCTCCACCCAGTCTCCCACCCACTCCCCCAACTACTCCTCCACCCACTCCCCCACCTACTCCCCCATCTAATCCTCCACCCACTCCACCTAATCCCCCACCCACGCCTCCACCTACTCCCCCACTCACACTAGAAGTGAGCACCTCATTTTTTTTTTAACGTTTACGGCACCACTACCGAGTCTTCTACATGATATGTGAGTTTCGTGTTTGTACGTGACACGAACCTATTCTCCAGTTTAATCATACAGATACACATATGAGTGACTTTTACCATTATTTATTAATATTTCTACCTTTATTTATTTGTTTTTGTAACAGTTATTTCATTTATATTTACAGCTGGTAACTGTCTGCATGTTCCGCCGGACATTGGTATTGCTGAATCAGATCAAAACCAGCATAACAGCAACCTCCCTTGCCCAGCAGCTTGGAATAGATATTACCATGGGCAACCTCCTCTTAAAGAAACTCCAAAGCGAAAAGATTGTTCATACCAGAAAGAAAAAGTGAGTAAGTTGCTGTATGTATTGAGGAGAGATTGTGTCCTTGTACAAAGTGTTATTACAATGAGCCCTTCAATGCAACATTCATCCTTTTACCACCAACCTTCTTTGTGCATCTCATTACTTTATTCTCAGTCACATAGACTTTCAAATTTCTTCTCCTATACATGCATCCAAATTCTTCCACCAACTAACACAATTTCTCCTCAGAATCTGCCATTAAAACCATCATTCGCAAACAATAACAGATTTATCTTCCACTTTGTGAAATAATAGTAGATGATAAAATTGCTATTGATGTTGCCAATGCAAATAAAAAGAAAGCAAACCAAAAACATTGCAGCCAGTCATTAAATTGGTAGAAGTATGATAAGTTTGTAGGCAAGTACGAGTTACTAAGTTCATCACTGGGTTGTAGATTTGTATTTTACTCTGGGGATATAAGACAATCTGTTCTGAGATTTTTATTTGTCTGAAAAAGTTTATGAGTTGTCATATATTTAAAAAAAGAAAAATTCTGATTCTGAGTAATGATGCTTAGGGCACCAGTTCTCGTCCATATCACGCATAACGTATAACTTTTTCATTCTTGCAGAATTTACATAAAACATTCCAAGTTGCGGTATGAGACCTTTCCAAAGTACTTGAAGGGCCATGGATTCCAAAAAGCGAGTCAGCAGACTGTGGACCTTATCTCACAGGTGTGTTACTGTCTCATACCAGTTTCTGTTGGCATTCATTACACATCTTAATGTTCAATATCAGTCTTGTTAGATTGCATATGTATGGGTTGATAGTTTGGGTCTTTGATTTCATAGTAATTTTCAACATATTACTTATTTTTGCAGCAACAATGCCGTATTCTGGTTATATGTTTTCCTGGGGACAGGTTATTTTGGATTATGGCTCCTAGGTCTTTTTCTTCATCCATTTCTTCTATTGTGTCATCTCCCATTTTGTAGTTCCAACTTGGTATCGTATTACCCTTCCCCATTTTTAATATTTTGCATTTCTTGACGTTAAATTCCATTTCCCACTTCTTTTTGCTCCAGATGTAGATTTTATTAATGTCCTTTTGCTTTTTTCTATGGTCTTCCTCCACAATTATTTATCATTATTTTTGCATCACCAGCAAACAGGTTGGTGTAACTACTTACTTCTTCCACTATGCTATTAATGTATATTAGAAACATTATCGGAGCCAACACTGATCCCTGAGGTATGTACTGCTAATTACATTCGTCCATCCTGATAATTGACCTTTTATATGTGCTTGTGTATACCCATGTGTGCATGTTCACTACAAACTTAGGAATGGTCACAATTTTTGCTACAAAAAACAAAAGGACAAAAAACATGCATTATGCTTCCTAGTAAATAAAGAACTAGCTGCTTGTCGATTGACCAAATCAAGGCTGCAGAAGATTTTTATTAGACAAATTCGCAGTACTTTTCACCAGTGCTTGCAAGTTTGCTCTGTACCAAGTACTTGGAGAAATGCTATCATGACATTAATATTCTGAAAGGAGACCTAGTTCCTAGTTAGGGGGAAAAAATTATAAGTGAATATATTCATTCATTCCATTATTCTTTCATATGAAATACATTTCAGACTCCACAGAGTTCAAAGTCAATGGCAGACCTTGATCTAGATGTAACTCCAGATCTTGATGTGTCTTTGAATCAAGATTCCAGCATAGGACAGAAGTCTAGATGCAAGATGGAGTCATTCAATAATTCACTGGATTCAGTGGACATCATGTCTCTCACTCAGGATGTTAATGTTGGAACACAAAATCCTCAGCTGTCATCAAATCCCTTCCTTAAAGGCTCACAAAATGACACACCATCAGAGGCACTGACAACATCTGTAAATGCAGTGCTTTTACACTCACCACCAACTTCTCAGAAAACCCAGAAATACTCCTCCGTCAGCATGCCTCTTCACTCAGGCATGGATGTAGAAGAGGAGTCCTCAGAACTCCTGGTAAGGTCTCAAATTTTTCTTTGAATATAAACACTTTACAAGCGCAAAGGTATGTAGCATGAGAAGAGTGAGGGGTGAGAAATGGTTGTGTGAAAAGTTAAGTGTGACTAGCGGAAAGGAGGCTTGCACATAAGGTGTGGCTGTGCAGAGGAAGGATGGAGTGGAATGGTTTTATGGAAGGGGACTCACCTTCCAAATAATGACATTTCTCTCCTTCCTCACCACCTTCCACATATGCTCTCAACTCTCCATCATATAGGTACATTAAAATTCAATTAGAAAAGTTTTCTACTATATTTTATCTGTTTAGAATCGTGTTTATCTTTTTGTAGTTATGATTTAATGAATTTCATGTATGTTTTGTGTAAGACTTGTGCATAAAGTATTGTGGTAAAAGTTTAGATAAACAATCATCTTGGATCCATTTTACATCGAATTCTATGGAGAAAATAGTTTTGGTTTGTGAAAATTTCAGCACACGAATGATCTTCAGGAACGAATTAGTTCATTAACTGAGGTTCCATTGTAAATGTGTGTGTATATATATATATATATATATATATATATATATATATATATATATATATATATATATATATATATATATATATATATATATATATATATATTGTTATGGGTCACACCGTAAGGACACGGTTCTTATGCCCTAGTGCTGGGGGTCCACTTATGAACAACCCAGTCACAACCACGTTACGGGCGTGTACGAACTGTAATGCTGATGTTTATACGTCCTTTTAACCCACCAAAGGACAAGGAAAATCGACTATCCCGTAGGACTAGTCACTCCGAAGGCCACTCGCCGGCAGCTGGACAACTAGGCTATAAACAAGAAGTGCCTGGTTAAGGAACCTATGCACTCTTAGCCCCCAAACACAGCACCTAACAGCCACCCCGTTAATGTTAAGAGGTCGCCAGTTCTTTTAACCCTCCAAAGAACAAGGAATCTCCCAGTAGTAACCACCTTCTCCTCCTTACATTCCAAAGAGACTTACAGCGAGCACGAGATTACAGTATCTAGACAAGGAGCTATCGCTCCAACCAGAATACCGCCCACAAGGTATCTTTCCACCCACTTCTGGTTGAACAATATCCCCTCTCGACTCAAATAACACCCTGTAAAGTAGCCTCCCGCAAGGGGACTCCGTACAGTGCGTTATATGAGTCGTAATACCTTAACACTAAGACGGGATTACTCCTCGTCTGTGTTATCAAACAAGAGGCCCCAGATGATAGGCTCTCTCTCTCTCTCTCAATGAGGACAACGAAGACAACGCAGAAACTACTTCCCCAGACTCAAAAGTCTGACAATGTCCAGAACCTCCTTGCGAGAACTTTCTGGACACAACCCTAGGTGGAGTTAACTCAGGCAAAAAGTTAATTATACCGCCAACACACTCTTCTTCAGCTGCTCTCGGCACGGTAACCTGGTCCTCGTATAGACAGGGCCTTACTGTCTAGCTACACAAATTACCCCTGAACTAACAGGCCAATTGTAAAACCCACTCCCTTAAATATGAGGAGGTTACACACGGAATAATGCCAAATTGAGGAGAGCAGCAGGGCGCGTGATGTTCTGAGTGGCGGCTAGCCGGTAACTGACTCTCTCACGGCATCTCAGCTCCAATCTACCCAGGCCGAGATGCCAACTCGTACGACTGGCGCGCCGTGTTTCTCACACACCGCTCCGTCTCGACGCATAGCCTAATAAAAATGCTTTCTTTCATAAAATCACTGCTCCGCTCATAAGCAACGTAGAGAGATAACAAACATATGAGAAGAAGCAGGAAAGATTATGCTTCAAAGCAGGCCACCTTGCAATGAAAAGAGGAGAGAAGGAAAGACAGGAAAATTAGGAGAACGATGAAGAAAGAATTACAATAAACTCAACGCCTCAAAATTGCTTGCTGGCACCTCTCTCTCTCTCTCTCTCTCTCTCTCTCTCTCTCTCTCTCTCTCTCTCTCTCTCTCTCTCTCTCTCTCTCTCTCTCTCTCTCTCTCTCTCTCTCTCTCTCTCTCTCTCTCTCTCTCTCTCTCTCGCGCGCGCGCGCGCGCGCGCGCGCCACGCCTGGCTACGTGACCTTGAGATACACTTCCCGCGCAGTGGGGCCCGTAACACGCCCTCATAACACAAAGAGCATAACCCACCTTCCTGTCACGTAGGCATGTAGCCTCGTGAGGCTAACAATTCCCATTCTTTCTCGCCACATACTTTGCCTCCCCACTAACACAAAGGATGTAATTCTCTTCCAGGCCTAGCCGTACTCAGCTGACACAAAACACACTCCCACATATGTGGAAAGCACACACCCTCTACGACACCTCGCATGCCTTTCCACTCCTTCTCCTCAGAGAAACTTCACTCTACTTCCACGGGGCCGGACTAACCCTCTCCAGTTGACACTACTGTCACTGGTAGAGCCCTCAACGAGTGTCATAGCCTCAGCGTAGCCTTCTTCCTTATCATCCTCTTAGGGAATCTTCATTCCTCTGTGGGGCTTGACTCCCGTCTTCCCCAGACGATGTTATGGTGACGGGTGGGGCCCGCAACAATATATATATATATATATATATATATATATATATATATATATATATATATATATATATATATATATATATATATATATATATGGTATCTAGTTACTGAGAAATGAGAACAGGAAGGCATGTATGCATTTATTGTTGGAAAAACATTGATCTGAAGGAGTTAATGAGTTTAGCAGACAATTTAATTTTTTTCAATGGAATATATCATGAATGTTTGCATTTTTCTTGCATTTACTAAACAGGAGCCTTCAAAAGATCCAAAAGCTAAGCAGTGCAAGTTGAGTTTGAGACGACAGCCACAACCCAGAAGAGGACGATCAAAACGATCACTTTGCAGAACCAGTGTATTTATACGATTGTTTTGTTTCTATTTTCATTTGATATCTGATAACATGGATAAATTTCTTTGCTTGTCAGAAATAGCTATTGCCTCCTGAACCATTTAGGGTTAAGGGGGTTGTGTGCCAAGTATGACTTTCTAAATTAATTCTTTTTGCAGAGTTATGGTTTCAAATGCAATGCTCACTATATATTTTTGCCTTGCTAGTCAATGTTTGTAATTTCTTTCATTCCTTTAGAAAAAAAAATGTATACAGTTGACCCTCATCCAACACAACAGTTAAATTTCTGAATCTGTCCTCCATGATTAATTTTGTACTTGATAAAGTTGTTTTAATTGGAAATAAGGGCTAAAAACAAAACATATTTTTATATATAGTTTATAGTCTGTAATGCCTCGTTTTTTCTGGGAACTCCTTTTTCACAACTGGTTTTGTGCTTGATGAAGTAATGTTTTAATGACAAAAAAGGGCTAAAAACTAAATATATTCTTCTGTGTAGCTGACACACTCACCCTATAAAGTGTATTAAATCGACCACCTCTACTTCCCTCTTTTCAAATACTATCATACTTTTCACAGCATTAATTTTAGTTTCCTTCTCGTAATTACACAAAAAATTCATCCACAACTCTGAAGTTCCTCTTCACTCAGCAAACAACAGTTATCTGCGAACAGGCATGCTTCCACTCCCCAGTCTATTCTATCCATCTTCAGTCCTTTACTTACATTCTCCACTTTAGCTACTATTTCTGTCTTACACATATCTATAAAAATATTAAAAAGTAAAAGCAACATCACACATCCTTGTCTCACTCCCACTCCTATAGAAAAACTCACTTAGCTCTTCATCCATTCTTCCACATGCGTTTGCCTCCCTATAAAAAGCCTTAGTTCCTCCCAGTCAATGCCTTCCAACACTAGAAAGTTTCAAAACATACCACAGAGATGCCCTATCAACTCATGCACTTTTTTCTAAGGCGATGAAGACTGCATTCAGTTTTCCACCCTTGTCTTAGTACTATTCTACCATTACTTTAATAGCAATATCTGGTTCACACAGCCATTTCATTTCATAAATCCTTCCTTCTTGCTAACTTTCCCTTGAGTTACTTCTATCAGTCTCTATGTAAAGACTCTCCCATACACTTTTCCTTCCTTAATTTCTCATTGACTGCTATGTAATCAATCCTACTCTTCTGCTCACTCTTCTTATCTTTTCTTCTCTTTGTGTACCTGTAGATAATTTAGTTTTTCTGTGAACACCCGCCTTTCTTTGCATCACCAGCTGGCACTTGAGGCCATATCCCATTACCACTTCAATAACAAGCGTGATAGATTTTACAACACGGCCAAAATTAAGTAAATAGCTAAATTTTCCAGAAACTATGAGCATAAATAAGAAATGTGATGTCAACCTAGAATATTAGTATTGTGTGAGTTTGCTAACAAATATTAATTTTTAAATGTTTGCAGATTGTAGATGAACTTGAAACCATCGCATCTCAAGATTCGACTGTCCAAAACAAGAATTGCATATCTCAAGATTCTGAGGTTACTAAGAAGAAAAAAGTAAAATAACTAAATAATATGTTTGGAAGAAAGCGCTTTTTTTTTATATTATTATTATTATTATTATTATTATTATTATTATTATTATTATTATTATTATTATTATTATTATTAAATGCGCTTGTCACTATATACACTAAAACATCAACTTACATTAGTACTGCGCAAAAGGCAAAAGGTAGAGGTAGATGCCTCTAGATGAAGAGTTGATACTGTTTCTTTGTTAATTTTTTCCGACACACTGGGTATTGTTTTCTCTGCTTAACTGCTTCCTCCATGCAGGTTGAATAGAAAACATGTCCACACACAGTTGAGCACAAGGTACTGGAAGTTCCTTGATGTTACCTACTGAGTCCATACGTACAAGGCAGGAGATAATGGGCTGCTCCCTTGGTGGAGGACTCTGTGGTTGCTGCAGGACAATTATCTGCTATTTTCTGGTTGTGCTTTCGAGCCTCAATCTGCAAAGCACTGTGTACTATGGAGACATTAGTTATATTGTGGTGCGAGCGTGGTCTGTCCTCTACCTCAGACTGCATTTCATGTACTTACTACATTGTGGACTATCTCTTGGGTGTGTGTGACCTCGAGTATAATCTGGACCTGCTTCCTTGGTATCTGGTGGTGATACGGAATTCCCTTCATTACTGAAGCAGATATCTTCTTTTATAAGTAAGGATACATGATTTGTTTGTTGTTTATTTTAAAAATTTTATTTTATTACATTTTATTCTTTATTCTTATTTATTTGACTTCTTAAGGATGAAAGCATGGGATCATTTAAAATTAAGTTTTCTAATGTACATGCATGTACATTTATTTGGGATATTTGTGTTGCAGTGGCGTGGTGACATAACATCTCACTTACAATGATTTTCTACTCATGTTTGTGTCCAAATTAAATATAATCATGTCTTGATATTGGCTTACATTTGCAGAATAACTAATTGAAACACTTTTTCTGAAGTCACTTTCTTTTTTGGTCACTGCAATATGTAGATTATTTCTATTTTTCTGAAATTATGGTAATAAAAAATGTTACATCCATGAACGGATGTTCTTCCACCAATTTTGTAAGGCACCACAATATTAAGCATCTCTTTTCTTATTATTTAGACTGGTAGTTCTGCCTCGCTTGAAATTATGCCACAAAATTATAATTGAATTGTGTTATTCAAATCAAAGTAAATTTCTACCAAAAATTGATTTTCAATTACTATGTAGTATACTCATATGGATGTGGAGATTTAATGTTTGTAGGTATGATAATGTATGAATTTACATGCTTTTCTAGTGTTCATGTATGAATTTACATGCTTCTCTAGTGTTCATGTATGAATGAATACATTATATTTGATCAATTTCCATGTTTCCAGTAGTAGAAGCATTTCGGCCTATCACTCAACCAGCCGAGGTTTGTGCCTTGCTCAAAGTGTTAACTTTTCATTGAAGATCTAGCAGTTATTGTCTTTGAGCAAGAGAATGGGATGTGTGGTGTGTGTAAAGTTGGTCTTACTCATAGATCTTACTTTATGAACTAGTCCCCTCTAGGAGAGTAATAGCTGGTGATCACAAGTCCAGCACGTGATCCTTGGGACCATGAGTAAATCCTACCCACCCCCGTCCCTACACACAAGAGGATGAAAGGGGACCTTTCACACATCACACACAAGGTGTGTGATGTGTGAAAGGTCCCAGCCTTACCCATAGATCTGTCTCTATAAGCTCTTGAGCTCTTTCGGGCAGGTATTGGCTGACGCTTCACTTCAATGGTTTCTATACAAGCGCTTGAACTATGTAAAACAAGATAAAAACGAAAGAGATTCAAAAGTATGCAAAAATGATTGAAGAAACTAAACAAGGGTACAAGTATGAAGATGGCAAGAACATTTGGCATTTGTAGAAAACTGGTTTGCTTTAATAGACGAGATGAGGTGATTAAAGTAGCAGGAATTCTATACAAAATTGTATAGCAGTAATGACAGGCAAACAAAAGGCCCTAGCATGGAAACTATGTACATTGAAGTACCTTGCATAAACGGGTGAAATAAAGTAACCACTAAAAGGAATAAACAGACGCAAAGCAAGAGGTGCAGATGGATTTTTGATTGACTTAATCAAGGATGTAAATAATTTTCTACTAAACAAACTCAATACTTTTTACCAAATGCTAGCAAATCTGTACTGTATCAAGTACAGTGGCGATCCCTAATTCCAAATGCCTCTTCTCAAATTTTTCTAATTCAGAATCGAAAAAAAAAAAAAATTTTGTCTCTAGTTTCAAATTTATTTCTATTAATTCTATTATTCTCGTGCGCTCGTCATTATTTTACCTTGTGGGTTTCCCCCCCCCCCCTCTCCTATTCACCATGGCACCTAAGAAGAGCAGTGATTGAAATAAGGATAAGAGGAAGGCAGTGAGAGCGACAATTGAGGCGAAGAAACAACTCATTGCAAAGTGTGAGGGCGGTATGCGAGTGATGGATCACAAAGAATTCACCACAGAAGAACTTCAGCATCTCCACAAGATGTAGTAAGAAGTGACTGGAAATTTCTTCAGCGGAGGAAGAGGGAGCTAATGGTAACATTTCCAGTGTTGAAATTAAAGAATGTGCATCTATTGGTCTAGAACACAGGCCAGTGTTGAAAAGTTGTTCAATGACAATGTGATTGACTACTTCAGGAAAATTATGAAAAGTCGCCAATACCAAGCAACTTAGGAGAGGTGGTTCTATAAAAAAAGCAATGAGTCCCAATCCTCTACAAGTGGTGTTAAGAGAAAAATAGAGCAAACACCAAAAGCAGAGTCATCTGATGTTTGCTTGGAAGGTGCTTCACCTTCCAAGCAATAAAACCCACTCCCTCCTTTCTCCTCTCCAGCTTCCACATCAGAACTCTTCACTAAGGTAAATGCAGTTATGTCTTGTTTTTTATTATTATTTGATATTTAGATCATTTAATCCTCTTATTTGACCTTGAAGCATGTGTACTTGCAGTTAAAAGTGTCTTGATGATAGGGTATTTTGGGTCCAGGAACTGATTAATTTACTTTCCATTATTTCTTATGGGGAAAATAGTTTCCAATTCTGAATATTTCCCAATTCAGCAACCCCCAGAGCTGGCTTTATGTAGAAGAGTATAAAGAAGAGGGGCTTCCCAGACCCCTCGCTCTGTCCCTTCTGTCGCCTTTTATGAACTGCAAGGAAAACGGTGGTAGAATTCTTGTATCCCCC
>JAXIVD010000287.1:185000-189636 GCA_036785275.1 Cancer borealis | reverse complement strand
CAGTAACCAGAAGTGTATTCATGAATAAAGTATTTTGAGGTTTTAGTAAGTAGCTTAGACTTGGTACCCATAAACAGACCCATTCATTCATTCAATACAAGATGAGTAAAGGCAGAACTGGAGGGAACTTTTCTGAAACTATGAATAATCTCGTGAATAATAGAGAAAGAAAAGTTACATTACATTACGCAAGTTTAGAATATTGCGTTAATAGCTTCCTCTGAGGTGTTGGAGAAGAGAAATAGATAGATTAGATAGATAGATAGATAGATAGATAGATAGATAGATAGATAGATAGATAGAGAGAGAGAGAGAGAGAGAGAGAGAGAGAGAGAGAGAGAGAGAGAGAGAGAGAGAGAGAGAGAGAGAGAGAGAGAGAGAGAGAGAGAGAGAGTATATGAATAAAATCAACATTTCTCGCGAACAAATCAAATAAAAAAAAATTTCACGACCAAAACAAAGAATAACAAAACTCAAAGAAAAAAAAAGTAAGATAATACAAATAGGAATATCATCATAACCTGTTTGTTGTATATGGCATTGCAGTGTATATATAACCTGACAAGAAGTATTTATTTATTTATTCATTTATTTATTTATTTATTTATCATTTTTATTTAAGTAAGCAAGCGTGTTTTGAAATAGATCTCGTTTTTCTTCCATGCTTTATTTGTCAACCTACACGGGGAGGAGAAAACAAAAGCTAATCACTACAAAATGTATTCATAGCTACCAAAAAAATAAACTACTGAAGATAATCATAAAAGGAGAAAAAGTAAAGAAAGATGGATAGGAGGACGCATAGTAGGAGGAATCAAGTTAGATATACACTAACAGCCTATCCATCCTAATACAAACCTGCAGCTGCAATATTCAAGATAAAAAAAAAGGAAAAATGGTAGAATAGAACACGATAGATAATGTGTACCCGAGAATATTGTGACTTTCTTTTTTTTTCTTTTTAACCAGCAACAAACAGTCAAGTGTGAGTAAAATTAAGTAAAAAAAAGAAGAAAAAAAAAGTGTTCCGAGAAATATTACATAAACCTTCGTTCTTCTGTCCTGTAATATTTTCCTGCCAGTCACTATTAAGGGGAAAATGTTATAGTTAAAAAGTGAGTGGTGTAAAGTGGTGTAAAGTGGTGTATATAGGTGTGTAATGAAGAGGTGAATACCATGAAGTATTTCTGTCATCATGGGGAATGGGTGAGTAAGTGGGATTAAATGTTCCCTTCATGACAGAGTGAGTGAGTTAGTGAGTTAGTGAACATTATCCAACACCTCTGACATCACACTTAAGATTAGTGGTGATTACAAACGTGACTGACATGATAGTGAAGTGTCTGTCATGAAGTGAGTGAGTGAGTGAGTGAGTGAGTGAGTGAGTGAGTGAGTGAGTAGGTTACTTCGAGGGAAAAAATGTCATGGCTATTCTCTATGTAAATATATATACATACACCAGTAAGGGAAGACACTTTTATCAAGGGGACAGCCAAGGTTATACGAAACTGGGATTTTAGCAAGAAAGGAAAATTATCCAACACGAATAATAGAAGAGAAAATTACTTTCGTTTGCACAAATAGACCGACCAACTGAAATATGTTTTTAAAGTATTTCAAGTATTCTGCTACAATTCCTGGATTGATGATGTAAGGAATTGTACAAAAATATCTGATACATTAAGTAAAATTGGATCTGACAATACTGTATAAAGCAGTTAAAAGTAATGAAAAAGATAAGCATGAAAGTATTACTGTATCAACTATACGATTGCATTAATTATAAACATTGCTGCGAATATGAAGCAAAAAAACAGAAAGCAGAAAATATTACAGTACAGTATATATGTGTGTGTGTGTGTGTGTGTGTGTGTGTGTGTGTGTGTGTGTGTGTGTGTGTGTGTGTGTGTGTGTGTGTGTGTGTGTGTGTGTGTGTGTATGTTATTAAAAAAAACAAATATATACATACATGAAAATGAATTCCAGGGGCCAAACACGTCCGTCCATTTTTAGGAAATATATATATATATATTTGGAAAATGAAGGTCCGCAAACTTCAAAAAAAAAAAAGAAAAAAAAAAAAGACAAATGATAAATGACATACGTGTATGAAAACGAACAAACATACACACACACACACACCATCCGTCACACTCATTGCAACTTTTGTGGAGTTATTGAAATTACTCCACCACGAGCATGCGGAATGAAGCGATGCAGGGGAGGGAGGGAGGGAAGGAGGGAAGGAGGGAGGGAGGGAGGGAGGGAGGGAGGGAGGGAGGGAGGGAGGGAGGGAGGAAGGGAGGGAGGGAGGAAGGGAGGGAGAGGTGTGGATGAGAGGAAGTGAGTAGAGGGATGCCGGTACATGATGAGGGGGAAAGGGAGAGGTAAATATATGGTTGGAAAGACATGTGGAAGTAAAGTTAGAAGGGGAGGCAGGGCAGGGCAGGGCAAGGCAGGGCAGGGCAAGGCAGGGTAGGGCAAGGCAGGGTAGGGCAAGGCAGGGTAGGGCAGGGCAGGGCAGGGCAGGGCAGGGCAGGGCAGGGCAAGGCAGGGCAGGGCAAGGCAGGGTAGGGCAGGGCAGGGCAGGGCAGGGCAGGGCAGGGCAAGGCAGGGCAGGGCAAGGCAGGGTAGGGCAGGGCAGGGCAGGGCAGGGCAGGGCAGGGCAGGGCAGGGTAGGGTAGGGTAGGGTAGGGTAGGGTAGGGTAGGGCAGGGCAGGGCAGGGCAGGGCTGGGCAGGGCGGGGCAGCAAGGAAAGGGCAGCATATATTAGAATGTAAGATGAGGATGAAGAGGAAGGGAAAGATAAAGGAGACATGAGTGAGTAAGTGGAAAAGATCAGTGTGTAAGTGAAGCTGGAGTGATGAATTGCCTGGCCTCATCTCTACTCTCATCCACTAGACATTACGGGTCATTAGTCAACTTTTTTGTTTTAGCTTATTTCATTTTTCCCTCCATTACATACTTGATTAACTGGCACTTGGTGGTGGTGGTGGTGGTGGTGGTGGTGGTGACGGCGACTCAACTTAAAGTACACGTGGCGAGAGGGAAGGATAAACAAGAGGCACACCTTGCATTATACACCAGAGATTAATTTAAAAGTTTGGACATGTTTCCGAGGAGAAAATGAGTGGGTGAAAGAGTCTGAGAGAGTGACGAAGCAGTAAAAATGGCCTCTGTCGGAACTTGTAGAAGACACTAATGGGCCAACTTTAAACTTGAACCAAATCTGACTTTAAATTGGAAGAAAGTCTTGATTTTCTCAAAATGTCGGTGAGCAGTCTTGGGGGGCGTGGGGTGAGGTACATGGGGTTAGGGGTTAGGGTAAAGGAGGGAGAGGAAAATAGGGTAGATGGAAGGAAAATGAGGAAAGAGAAGGAATGAGAAGCAGAGTAGTAACTGAGAGGAAAAATATGTAGTATGCAAATGAAGACAGAATGGAAAGGAGAGGAAGAGAACCGAGTAAATCTATGTTGTTATTATCACGTTTTATATTCCTATACCAATTATGGTGTTGTATCATATCTCAAAAATCTGCAAACACAATACTATTCATAAAATAAATTCATATCATAAAGATTGGGGGATTTGGATTAATAAATAGGTTAATGAATGCACTGACAACGTTGTTACGTAGCCTGGGAGTACTTTGGGTAATAGCGAACATGGTACCTGAAAAATGTACACTCTTAAATTGAAATTAAAATACTGGTGCTAGAATTAAACTCACATTAAAAGATGAAAGTTTGAAATATACAACAACAAAATTGAAGCCACAAAAAAACTTACGTTGTAGCCGCAGGAGCCTTTATGATGGTCGTCACAGCTACTTTCTTGATACTATCACCTCAATGAAGCAAGGCTCACTGTGCTAACTTGACCTGCTCAGGAAAGTACTTAGCTTCACCAAGTGTTGTTGATGAAGTCTTGAATTGGGTTCGAGCAGCGGGTTCACAACTTTCCGGACGGTCAGGCATTTTCTGTATCGGCATCCCTGGACGCATACAGGACCACGATTCAGCACCGCGATTACCATGTAAAGGTTCCCAGCGGGAGGGTATTCCGGAGGACCGCCGCTACCTACGCCCTCGCCCAGGAACGCGCCAACTTCAGCACCAAACAAACCACAGGCCGCCCCACAGGTAGCTGATCACCGCAGGGTGCGGTTCTCGTCGCAATCACCAACTATACGGAGCCAAAGCACTCGTGAACGCAAGCGTCCAGAACGCGTCATCCTGTAAACTCCTGAGATGTACGAAGTGTTAGCCTGCTATACCCGCCAATAGCTCCGAGGCTTCGAGACTGCATCGAGGCTGTTTCTACCGAGTCAGCAGCGGGCCACCACTGTTGCCTGGTAGCCAGTTTCAGCCTTGTCGCTAGTCCGTCACCACTGTTACACCTGCACTCCATTGCATGTACACCGTCAAAGTTTGCACCTATGACTGCTGTGTGTGCCCTTTACAGGGAATATTAGGTTTAACAACAACCCAGAGTAGGAATTACCACTATGATGTTATGTCTCAGATAATTTGGGTTTAAGGAGCAGAGTGGCGGTGAAGTTGAGGCTACGATGGTGGTATTAAACAAGGAAAGGTTCAACTCACACACGGCTGACGTTGGTTCGACGTTGGCCTTA
>JAXIVD010000287.1:165000-175000 GCA_036785275.1 Cancer borealis | reverse complement strand
TATATTAAAATGAGGTTACGATTCGCTAGATCATTACTACAATGATTGAGAGCAGCATAGAATAGTGAGAAGAATACTGACCGACCACCAGCAGTCAGGCGAGTCTTGATATTGTGAAAGTGTGAGAAAATTATTGAAATTATGAGTTAATTAATTAAGTGAAGGACGGTGCTGTGATGAAAACTTTTACGTATATGAGTGGTAATTAGGTTGTTTTTATACATATCCGTTTCTCGAGTATATGTTCATGAGAGAGAAAACACGAGAAAAATTATACCTACATTGAGGTGTATAAGACTGCTGTTATTTGTATTTCTTTGTATTTCTTTTGTAATCCTTTGTAATCCTTTGTAATCCTCCGTTGAACTTGCAGTGATTCGCTTTGGTTGGTGTACAGTTTTGATTCTGAACTCAAGAATTTTAAGTGATTGACGATGTTCGTCTAATCAAACCTGAGTACATCAAATACAGCGTGTACAAAGGAGTACAAAGGAAGAACAGACAGCAACAGTCCTACTGGACCTAACGAGGCTGTCTGTTTAGCTACACTACTACTACTATAATATCTACGTGATAGAGACAAAAGGACAGAAAAGTGGAAGGCTCCTCCCCACCCATCCCTCCCTCCAGCCGAAGCTGGCCGGAAGAGGAAGTGATACCATGTAGCATGAAAAAACTAACATGGAATTTGTATAGGAAAGAAATAAAAAAACAAGGAGTAATCTATGCTATTAAAAAAACAAAAAATAAATAAATAAAAATGTACGCAGTAGTGAAATATTCGACTTGGTGAACAGATGCTAAGTGCTTATCGAGTTTTTTCTTAAATGATTCAATTGTAGTACTGTTGATACTTTGTGCTGGGAGAGAATTTCAAACATTTACGATTCTATTGAAGAAAAAGTGCTTCGCTTCATTTGGTCTAAAGCGCTTACCAATGATCTTGAAGCCATTGTTACGGGTGGAGCTTGGGAGATCGGTAGTTACATAATCGTTTATGTTAATATTATCAAAATCATGGAAAATTTAAAAAACCTCAATTAGATCCCCTCGTAGCCTATGTTTGGATAAACTGAATAAGTTTAGCTCCTTTAGACGTTCTTCGTAAGACTTGTTTCGCAGTCTTGGGATCATTTTAGTAATTCTTCTTTGTATTCTCTCCAGCTTATTAATATCTTTTTTTTTATAGTATGGTGACCAAAATTGAATGCAATATTCTAGATGAGGGCGTACGAGTGCATTATATAATGTAAGGATAACTTTTTCAGATTTATAATCAAAAATTCTACCGATGAAACCGACCAGTTTGTTAGTTTTTTTTTTACAACGTCTGAACAATGTTTATCTGGTTTGAGGTCGTTACTAATTGTTATCCCTAAGTCTTTTTCATGGTTAACCTTGGAAAGTTCAGAGTCATTCATTGTATATTTATTGAATTGATTATTGCTACCGATATGCAAAACTTTACATTTATCAACATTAAATTTCATTTGCCATTTCTTTGACCAATTGACTAACATGTTGAGGTTTGATTGAAATTGTAGTTTATCGGCGGTTGTAGTTACTTTACTCGTGATTTTCGTATCGTCGGCAAATTTTGATATTTTACAAGTGAGGCCTTCATCAATATCATTTACGTAAATTAGAAAAAGAATGGGACCAAGTACTGAGCCCTGTGGCACACCCGCTTTTAACGTCTCACCAGTTAGATGATTTACCGTTTATGACAACGCGTTGTCTTCTTTCGGAAAGCCAGTCTTCAACCCATTTAAGAATATTTCCAGATATGCCGTGTGATTCTAATTTTTTTAATAACCGTTTGTGGGGAACTTTGACAAACGCTTTTTGAAAGTCGAGATAAATTATATCGACCGCTTTTGTCTCGTCATAAATGTTGAATACATCGTTATAAAAGTCAAGGAGATTCGTTAAGCAAGATCGTTTGTTTCGGAAACCATGTTGAGAATTATTAATCATGCTATTTTCTTCAAGAAAAGTCACTAGTTTATCGCGTATTATAATTTCCATTAATTTACCAACTACGGATGTGAGGCTGATTGGTCTGTAGTTAATCGGTAGTGTTTTATCTCCTTTCTTTTGTATAGGGGTAACATTTGCTCATTTCCAAATGTCGGGAACTTTTCCAGAATTTAAAGATTTATTAAATAGTATTGCAAGAGGTTTGCTGATTTGAAATGTTGCCTCTTTTAAAACTGTCGGTGCAATACAATCAGGACCAGGAGTTTTATTTACTTTAATTTTATCAAGTGCCTTAGTTATTATATCCTCAGTAAAGTGACAATCGCTTAAAAGAATTAAGTTAGGTTTAGCTGGGGTTACTTCCTGGATTTCATCGGTGTCTTCAACAGTAAAAACGGATGCAAAATAATCATTTAGTACTTCGGCCATTTCTGATTCTGTATTTATTTCCTTACCGTATTCTAGGTGGAGTGGGCCAATATTAGTTGTGATAACTTTTTTATTACGTACGTAGGTGTAAAATTCCTTGGGGTTGGATTTAGTTTTATTCGCAATATATATTTCGAGATCTTTTTTACTTCGTCTAATCATCTTTTTTGTTTCGCGTCTTAGTCTTTCGTATTCTATTTTATCGTTTTCGTTTTGTGATAGTAAATATTTATCATGTGCCCGCTTTTTAAGTAATAATCCTGCCTCAATCTGGCTATTCCACCATTTTGGTTTATTAATATTTTTTTTTTTACGTGGACGTCTCTTACAAACGGGAATGCATACTTTAACGGCTTCATTTAAGATGTTATAAAACTTTTCCCACGATCTATTTACATCGGTTTCGTTGTCTACTATGCTCCAATCAGTATCTGCTAAAAGCTTTCTCAGTTTTTCAAAGTTACCTTTGCGATACATGAAGATAAGTTCTTCGCTTACGTTATCTTTGTAAACTTCGAGATTTATGTTAAAAGAGACAATTTTATGGTCGCTGGTGCTGAATTCAGGGCCCGTATTAACGTTACTTACTAGACCGTCGTTTGTTGAAAATACAAGATCTAGTATATTATCACCTCTCGTGGGTTTGCTTACGTGCTGACTTAAGCCACTCTCTAATAAATTATTATATAAGTCGTGACCCATATGAGATTTAAGAGAATTTCCCCATGAAGTTACAGGAAGATTAAAGTCTCCAAAGATTACGCTTTCAAATGAATTACTTACTTCGATTATCTGGTCGAATAATTTTCTATCGCTATTATTATTGTGTGCTGGTGGTCTATAAATGAGTCCAATAATAATTTTCTTAGAACGTGTTTTCAGTTGTAAAAATATAACATCTACGTTATCTATTTTTTCAGTTTGCAAGACTGTAGGGTTAAGATTGGCTTTCACGTAAAAAAGAACGCCCCCCACCTTTTTTATTTTGTCGTTCGCAACTGAATATTGAATAGCTTGGCAAATTATATTCTGCTTAAAAGTCTCTATTTTCTGTGTTAATCCAAGATTCCGATACTGCAATAATGTGAAAATCTTCAGATGCTGCAAGTGCTTCTAAATCTGAGAATTTATTTCTGAGGCTGCGCGCGTTAAACATGCAAATTTTTAGGCAATTGTTTACGTTAGTTTTTCTATACACGGTGTTACTTACGTAGCTGAGGCTGTGCGAGGCTGGATACTGTTTTTTCTTCTGAAATCAGAAACTTTGTCATTAAGTAGCCTGCCTAAACGAGCAGCTCCAACTGGATTGAGGTGCAAGCCATCGTCCTTGAAAAGAAAAGGTTTGTTATAAAAGTCATCCCAGCAGTTGATAAAGTCGATTCCTTCATCTGTACAAATGGACTTAAGACGGTTATTGGTGCTGAAGGCCCTGTTGAAAAAAGCTGTGGGTGCACTACTTCGGGGAAGGATTCCTGAAAAAATTATTTTATTAGTCTTACATTTGTATCGTCGAATCAGCTTCCTGTATCTCTCCAGCAGTTCCTCGGATCTGGTGTTCATGACGTCATTTGTACCTGCATGGATAATTAAAAGCGTGTTAGTATTTACTTGACTGGTTGCCTCGTCACAGGCTGCTGTGATGTCATCCAAACGTCCTCTTGGCATGCATAGCCTCTTTCTGTTTGATCGGTTCCTCCCACAAAACTCCGTTAGCTAGTCTCTCACAATAGAATCGCCAATAATTCTCGTCTCATGGTCCTCTTCTTCTTCTTCTTTCATCAGGATTCTAAAACTGTTATAAGTAGAGACAGGTAAGAAAGATTTTTTATTAATTTGTCGTGCACCATTTCTGACAGGAGTGAAAGGTACTTCCCCCTGAATAACGCGTTTAGGTAGACTTGGAGCGTCGTTTTGTCTGGCAGCTACAGCGGCGTAACTTGTCGCCTGTTCTGTAGATGAAGACAAGGGAGGTAAAATTCCAACGTTAGCTGTGACGAACTCCTGTAAAATATCAAATTTTTTCTTAAGTTCATCATTTTCCTTCTGTAAAAAACACAGACGGCAGACTGTCGAATTTGAAAAGAAATTTGCAGCAAAGCGCCCATCACATACATCGCACTTCGGTGACATAATTAACTGTAGTTGGAGAAAGAATTAACAATGCAAAAAAGGTTTGGAACAGCTAGACGGATTATCGCTGTCAAAAGAGATATTAGTGAGGATTGTGAGAGATTAAAGGATTAAAATCTTGAAAGGGTCAGGCCAGGTAGAAGGATTATACTAAGCTGAGGTCAGGTCAGAGGAGCAGGTAGACAAATTAACGCTGAGAAGAGGTAAGCTAAGGATTAAGATCTTGAAAGGTTCGGGCAGGTAGACGGATGAAAATAAAAAGAATTGGTCAGTCAGGTCTAAACTTTCAAGGCCAAATTTTTTGAGCAAGGATGGTGTAGTAATATTACTTTATAGCAACAAAATACAAATATATAAGAAGAAAATTAGTATTTACTGAGGAAATAACACCACAGACACTAAGATTAATTAATAACAATAATGTACGAATGAAGGGGATTTAAGGGCTACACAGAATGTTAACACATGAGTTATATATGTAGCACTGATGTATGTGTATGTATAGTCGTGTAAAATGTTTAAAATGTAGAGACAGCAAAAGATAGCAAGAGATATCCTAGGAAAATATGAAACTTAGCGTATTGGCTGGGCAGCGGTGGGTCAAGCGGTCAGGTCAAGCGAACAGGAAACACGTCCTTCTCTCACGAGTCACGAGACACGAATGAAGGAAGTGTAGAAGGAAGAGAAGGAGAACGAGGAGAGAGAAAGGAAGGAAGTGTGTGTGTGTCCTTCATTATTTACTGAAGAAAACAATACTAATGGAAATTAACTGACCAGAAGAAGCAGACTCGTACGATTCAGATGTTATATTTCCTTGTATAAGTTGTATATTTGCACGCCTGCACGGAGGGTGGCTTTCTTTTTTCTCTGATTTTTAGCGCCAATAGGCTTTACGGAGGTTAAGATGGACTGCCTCTTGTCCGTTATTTGGCGTTATTTGGCTTAGCCTGTGATGGTTTTAATATACAAAACACCAGGAGAATCAATCACATGACGTAGCTGTGTTATAGCTGTGTTATAGTTGTGTTATAGTTGTGTTATTGTTATGTTATAGTTGTGTGTGTTATCATCTCTTCCTTGCCAACACAAATAAGGCCAAGTAGCATGACTGTCTTTAAGCAGCTGTCATCTCAAACATTTGGGCATAAATCACTGTACTAATGTTTCTTCGTTTACTCATATCTGTCCCGACCATACCCCCCCATATCCTCTGATACGGCTGGAATACCTGGCTGGTGTGGCACAAAACTAAAAATCTGTAATAAGTCCATATAATACAAGTAGAAATTATTGTATATGTAATGTGTGAGTGTTGAGCCAGTTGTTGATGTGTGATGCCATTGTGTGTATGGTGTCTGGCCGCTCAATGGGCTTCAAGTATATACTAATGAATGCAGTTATAGATATTCAACGATCATCACAACTTATTTTGTTTTGTTTTTTTTCTTTTAGTATTATCAGTATCATCAGTAATGTTTTTGACTCGAGAACTGCTGTCTGTGTCTTTTATGTATCTTTAAAGAAAAATAATTGAATAAAAATTAAACATGAACTATAATTTTTATTTATCTTATATATGGCGCCGGTAGGCTTCAGGGAGACCTTAGATGGTTGGCCTCCGCCCGTTAGTAGCGCGGGTTAGATTTTTTAAGTGACGCCTTGTTTCTTCTTATTGATAGGCTCATGTTGCCAGCGGAAGCTTCTCGCGCATATAACGTTGCAGTCCCGGCGAGGATGGTATTATGGCAGCATGTGGGTGATCTTAGACCACTCGGCATGTGATCTTAGGCTACTCGGCGGTAGTAACGAAGAAAAGTGGCCAGCCCGTGCCGAGGCTCGAACGCGGGACCCTGAGCTGGTATGTCCGACCGCTAGCCACTAGACCACCGCCTCCCCAAAATTACTGGTAATTAACTAATTGGCTTGTTGGATAAAGTTATTTGTTAACGTTTTCTTTTCTTCCTTGTTTTGCAATGCTTCACTAGTGTGTGTCGATACTCATCTATTATTATTATTATGATTGTTCTATGCACATTTAACAGGACTGAAGGTAGGAAGGTTGTATTAATTATATATTTCATTTGTGTAAGAGAAAAGAACCATCGTGTCAGTTCATAGCTAGTTGGCGGCCTGGGATTGGGTTGCCAGGTTATGTTTTTATCACTTTGGAGCAGCCACGGAGGTAAGACGTGTTGTAAAGTATTGTCTCTATTACATTTATTGTGTTTTAAGAAGGAAACAGTACTGTACAAAAATGTTACACAATGAAGCATAACATCTCGACGTGTGTGTGTGTGTGTGTGTGTGTGTGTGTGTGTGTGTGTGTGTGTGTGTGTGTGTGTGTGTGTGTGTGTACTCAGTCTTTCTTCCTCTTGGTTAATAAAGGGAGCATTACTAAGACGACAATGAGGAAAATGAGACAGCCGTTCTCAGTGGATTAAAGGGGAATGGTAAGGCAGCGCACTCTTAATGGGGGAGGAGGGGGTGGGAGGGGTGGAAGGCGCTGCAGTATTCGTAGCGGGGATGGCGAAGAACGAAGGAGAGGGAGCAGGAGGAGGAGGTGAAAGAGGACGAGAAAGGAAGGAAGGAGGAAGGGAGGAGAAGAGGAGGAAGGAGAGGAGGGAGGTATCACACACCGAGAAAGTCAGTAATCGTGTCTCAGAAAAGGAAGGAAGGAAGGGATAAAAAAGAAAACGGTGGAAAAAAAAATGGTGCAGCTTAAAAAAAGGTGAAATTCCCAAATTCTCTTTCCAGCAGCGTTTAAGAGGAAACTTATGTCTCGCCTCATCCAGCTGGAGCTCATCGCTGATCCAGCCGACTCCCTTCCCCAACGCGGCTCAGCGCAGTTAAGTAATTCGGAAAGCTTGATTTAAGATTTTAATTTTGTTCCAAGTTCCAGTGTATAGTGCTCCTCCCTTCCCTTCCCTTCCCTTCCCTTCCCTTCCTTTCCCTTCCCCTCCCCCTCCCTCTCCCCTTCCATCTGCCCCCCCCCTCCCCCGTCTGTGTAGCTAACTCCTTTATATAGCCTACTTTTATTCCTTACTCGCCTCTTCCTTTTCATTCATTTTTTTCCCTCCTCCTCCATCTCCTCTTCTTCCTTTTCATCCTCGTTCTACTTCTCACAGTCGTCTACTACTACTGCTACTACTACTACTACTCTATTACTATACTACTAGTACTACTACTACTACTACTACTACTACTACTACTACTACTACTACTCTACTACTATACTACTAGTACTACTACTACTACTACTTCTTTATTACGACTGTTATGCCATGCTACCGTTCCTACCTAACCTTATACTTTTCCCACAACTTTACGTTAGTCTCCCTCCGACAACGTGGTGGCTGGAATAGTAAGAAGGGAACACCATGTATGTACCCTGAAGAAAACAAGGACGTGGAAATTTTTACAGTAAAGAATGCAATTAAAGAAAGATACTACACTAGACTATCACATAATGCTGATGTAGTTATCCTGAGGGAAGTAAATTTAGTATAATTATCTGGTGTTATTGCTGCACTTCTCATCTAAATTTACATAAGGATAATAAGTGTAAGTGAGCTCTAGGAAAGCCAAAACACAATCATTAATGAATTAGTTAACCAAATCCTATTCCTCGGCATTGTTTAGTTTAGTTTAGTTGATCGAGACTTGAAGCTGTGTATGTATGGTTCTGAAGCTGAAACTCATGACGCTGAAAGTGTTACTGTAGTTGCATATTGAAGAATGTTAAGAAAGTAGAACAAGAACAAGAACAAGAATAAGAATAACAAGATTAAGAGTGGAAGAAGGGAAGGAGAGGGAAAGATAGGAGGAAATGCAGAGTAGAAAGGAGGGAAGGAAAACAGAGAATGAATGATGGAAGGAGAGACAGAACATGAAGGAATTAGACAATATAATGTAAAAGAAGGAAGGAAGGAGGGAGAAGGACACATGAAAAACTACACAAATGGAAAGAAAAGGGAAAAAAAAAGGGGAGAGACGACATTAATTATTCAAGACAATCCATGACAATCATATTCGTATGTTTGGTTATGTGAGGAAACACCACCTTGCTCATGTAATGATGTGCACCTGTGTACTGAGCCTCCAGGTGTGAGGAGGTGTGAGGGGGTGTGAGGTGGTGTAAGGGGGTGTGAGTGGATGTGAGGGGGTGTGAGGGGGTGTGAGGGAGTGTGACGGGTGTGAGGGGATGTGAGGGGTGTGAGGGAGTGTGAGAGGATGTGAGGGAGTGTGAGGGGTGTGAGAGAGTGTGAGGTGGTGTGAGGTGGCCACGATGGGATCAACCTTCAATCAACAACAACAGCCTCATATTGTGTACATTTTGCTCTTTCTTATTTGATTTTTTCTAATCTTTCATACTATTCCTTTAATTCTTAATCTTAATTTTTAATGTTTTGCTTCGTCACACTAATTTCCCGTCCATGAAGGATGGTAGGATGAAGGTACGTGATAAGGGTACGTGATGAGGGTACGTGATGAGGGTACGTGATAAGGGTACGTGATGAGGGTACGTGATGAGGGTACGTCATGAGGGTACGTGATAAGGGTACGTGATGAGGGTACGTGATGAGGGTACGTGATGAGGGTACGTGATGATGGTACGTGATAAGGGTACGTGATAAGGGTACGTGATAAGGGTACGTGATGATGGTACGTGATAAGGGTACGTGATAAGGTACGTGATGCGGGTACGTGATGAGGGTACGTGATGATGGTACGTGATAAGGTACGTCATGAGGGTACGTGATAAGGGTACGTGATGAGGGTACGTGATGAGGGTACGTGATGAGGGTACGTGATAAGGGTACGTGATGAGGGTACGTGATGAGGGTACGTGATGATGGTACGTGATAAGGGTACGTGATAAGGTACGTGATGCGGGTACGTGATGAGGGTACGTGATAAGGGTACGTGATGAGGGTACGTGATAAGGGTACGTGATGCGGGTATGTGATGAGGATATATATGTATGATTAACAAAGGAAGGATTCATACAAAGGAAAATATTCATAAAAATAACGTTTGATGATTAGTTTTTTTTGCATCGTGTATTATTCAAGAAATCTGATTACTCCCGCTGCGAGGCACTGTGCTGGGTGGCTGGTGCCTGGCCTTACTTAATGCCACGAGGTGATGAACACGTTAAGCCAAGGCTCGTCATCACCCGTTGCGGAATAAGAAGATATTAAAGGGTCGCCAAATCCCTGCCTCGCCTCACTCTAGGGGACTGGAAGTTGATGAAGAGCCAACCAATGAAAAGGGTCGAGGGAAGGAGAGGATGCCAACCCTCGCACTGATAGGATCAATCCAACACCCAAATGAAAATAACATGTAATTTTGTTTTTGATATCCTAGTAACTTCAATACTCTGGCGTGACTTTTGGTTTTCTGTCTATGTTTGTATTCTACTCTTCAACACTACAAGTTATCGGTTTTACAGTTTAGTGGT
>JAXIVD010000287.1:157500-160000 GCA_036785275.1 Cancer borealis | reverse complement strand
TAAATAAATTTTGGTTATAAATTTTATTTAATGCCATTATATACATTTATAAGCACATAATAAAATAATATAGAGTTATTGGCAAGATCCGTCGAGCGGAAGCTCCCTGACGGATATACTTATTTATAAAAATTTCAAAATGGCTTGGAGTGGTTACACTTATATAGCTATCATACACTTATGTATATACATACATACATATATAATACATATTTATATGTACAAACAATTACATATACCTGTATATATTTGCTGCATAACACACACGTGTGTGTGTGTGTGTGTGTGTGTGTGTGTGTGTGTGTGTGTGTGTGTGTGTGTGTGTGTGTGTGTGTGTGTCAAAATACCATTGTGCTGCCTTGACCTTCGACACCCTGAGCCCCGATTACATCACCTCAACCCCTGAACCTCTGCCTCCGAGCACCAGCATACCGAGCCTCACGTCCCACCCGACCCCCACCCCACGCCCCACCCGACCCCCACCCCACGCCCCACCCGACCCCCACCCCACGCCCCACCCCACGCCCCTCCCGACCCCCACCCCACCCCACCCCACGCCCCTGTCCCGCACCTGCCTGTACGTGACACAGTTAATTCCTCGGACGTGACACTCCTCTATTGAACATCCTCTCTCCCCTTTCACTCTGTCTCTCTGTCTCTCTCTCTCGCCAGCCTCTCTGCCTTCCTCCCTCCCTCCCTTCTCCCCTTCCTCTCTGCCTCTCATTCTCCATTCCCCCTTCCATCCCTCTTACCCTCTCTCAGTGTAGTAAGCCTCTGCTCGACACGATTTTTCCTTTCACTCGTCCAGTCTGTCGTCCACTTGCACCGCCTCGACGACAGGACTCTCCACACACTGAGTCACTGCCAACAATGAGAAGTGGAGGCTGAGCTGCCGTGCATGATGCTGAGACAGGAAGGGTATGCAGGAAGGGTGTGGGCTGAGTACGAGAAGGAAGGGAGAGAAGAGAAAGGAAGGAAGAGAAGGAAAAGAAGGGAGGGAAGAAAAGGAAGAGAAGACATCACATTTTCGAAGTACTAACCTGATGGTGTTTTCTACAGTAATTCTTTCAGTTCTGAGGGATGAAAATCCTTACTCACCATAAGCGTCGTCGTATTCCATTCATTGCGTGATATACTGTACGCGACGCTAATGAGAAAGTTCTACACTATCATTTCTCCCATACATTCCATCACAGAAGGTCGTTGCGTCAGGTGCTGTTTATTCCACGACCAGACCGCAGCGGGAAGAACTCAAAACATGTCCTGACCGGAACAAACATTCCTTGCTGGATGTATGTAAAACACATGATATCGTGCGAGGGTGATGCATTGCCATGGGTCCATGGGTCGGACCAGCACCTGGGTCCCGCTGGCCGCATCTCTGCTGTACAAAATACTTCCACAGCAATTTGGCGCGAGGTACAGATTCCTGGGTGTCTCTGGGCAACTTGTCCCGGCGGTGGCCATGGGCTCACCTCAACGACCCGCCCAATATCCCGCCTCTGAGGCATTCTTCCCTTCCTGCTTAAGACGCAGCGTCCCTGCCGAGGATTCCTGCTGCTCCTTCCTCCCTCTCCCTGATTCCATCCCCGAACAACACTCCTTTCTTCCTCCCTTCCTTCCTCCCTCACCGTCCGTCCCACCCTTCCCCGACCCACGCTTCCTCTATCCACCCTCACAACCTCACAACCTGACTCTCCCCGATCACCACCTTCTACCTTCTGCGTCGCTTTCCCCTCATCATTCAACGACCGGAATTCCCTCATCTACCCTCACCACCTACTCACTTCCTTGCCTCATCCTTTCCCCGATAAATATTTCCTCTCCACCATCTTTGTCCCCCTCCCCCTCCCTCTTTCCCTCCCCTTCTCCCCCCCAACCTTCACTTATCAACGCCACCTTCCCTCCCTTCACGTTTCACTTTTGCCACATTTCCCAAACAGACGCTTTTCCCTCCAAAGTTTGACCTTCCTCCCCCTCCCCTCCCGCACCACTCCCTCCCTCCTCTTGGTGCTTCTCTGCCAGAAAGTCGATATTTTATTGTCAAGTTTCCGCCTTGATCAAATTCCACATCGGTACCATCTTTCCTTTACGTGGAGGAGGGAGGAGAGACGAGCCTAGTCTCACCCCGATACCCGCCCACCCGAACCCACCCACCCGGCCCATGCAGTGTTTAATGTATTGTTATATCTACAAAACTGAGAACCTTTCTTTCTTCAACGAAGAATATATAAAAAAAGAATCATATTATATTTAGCTTTATGCAGCATCCCATTTTTTTTTTATTCATCTCTCTCATCGGACGTAACAAAAATATATACACAAAAAAAAGTTTATTTCGTGTGTCTTTTACTCAATGATTCAAAGATTAATTGTCTGTCTATCTAAATTTCCTTCCACGTCTTTGTTTGTGTATTTGTTCACCTACATTTTATATATTTACATTTAATCTCATATGTTTGTGCTCATCCCTGTCTATCATATATCTATATACTCATAT
>JAXIVD010000287.1:142500-150000 GCA_036785275.1 Cancer borealis | reverse complement strand
GGGAGTCAAGGGTATAATGTGTAATGTGTGAAGAGCTTGGTATCTCGAGGTGAGATATGTATTGCCAACTCTGTATTTATTTTCTTTTTGAGGAAGGTGAAGTTTTTCTGCCATGAGCCATTAAGTTGTCTGATACTATAACTAAGCTGTGTTTCTAAGACTCAGTGATCAGCCTGTGATATTCAAAGTATACATTAAATAAATAACTCAAGTAAAATCTGAGAAAGTGATTCTGTGTTAATACTAACCTCCGTTTGGTGTGGTAAGGTTAATAGGGAGGTGCTCAACATTCTTGAAAAAGGATATGAAACGAATCCACGAATCCATGTGCCTTATTGAAACTCAGTCCACTCTACCAAATAACTAAATTGTTAAATCAGTTCCCCTTTTCTTTTCATTGGTCACCTATATTTCCCTGGTAGTAATTATTTTCTCTTTCGAATATTTTAACTTCCCTTTAGGAAGAAATTAAATTCCCTGAGAATCCCCTAATTCTCATTAAACCTTTGGGGGTGGTGGCAGCTTTCTTTTCTTAATATTCAGGGAAATATCCAACATCAGGGACCATTAATTAATATAATTAATCAAAGTAAATATCTTTTTAATTGCCATGAGAGTTCCCCATTCGAAGTTAATTTAATGACAAGGCACCACACTGGTGGTCCTTCAGCAGTGAAGTGAAAGTAAAATAAATTAATTAAATAAAGAATAGAATAACAACAATTAACAACCAAAATAAATAAATAAAAAAAATAACGCCCCCGTCCCCCCCCCCCGGGCACCACATGTGTGTGTGTGTGTGTGTGTGTATTTACTGTCACAGTCTGCTGATGGTCTCTCTCGAGACAGCCGGCCGTCCCCCTATGGAAAGAACTCAGAGCTCATAGTGACCAATCTTTGGGTTGGACCGAGACCACTCACACACAACACACCGAGACAGCGAGGTCACAACCCCTCGACTTACATCCCGTACCTACTCACTGCTAGGTGAACAGAGGCTACACGTGAAAGGAGACTCGCCCAAATAATCTCCGTCTGCCCAGGGGATCGAACCCTGGCCCCTCGGGTGTGAGCCGAGTGCGCTAACCACTACGCTAGCGAACGTGTGTGTGTGTGTGTGTGTGTGTGTGTGTGTGTGTGTGTGTGTGTGTGTGTGTGTGTGTATAGGTATGTAGGTAGAATTAAGCCATATAGATAAAATAAAACATTTGGGTAAAAATGCAGAATAAGATCTGCCTTTTCTTTTTTCTCTTCTTCCCTACATAGTATACATAGTGTACTCAACACATCTGTAAAGATTTCAGGCGGCGCTCACCATAATTAAACTCGCAAAACATCTTTGAAGTTATGTTAGTTTATATTATGTTAGGTTGGTTAGATTATGTTAAATTATGGTTAGGTTAAGGTTGATAGGTTAGGTTAAGTTCGGTTATAAAAGATTTATACATTTTATTACCCAAAAGTTAGGATTCTCAGCCTTAGATTTATTTTTCTGGATTTGGCTATTAAAATGTAAAAATGTTATATAACCGAACCTAGCTGAACCGAACCTAACCTAACTTAACCATTTTTTTTTTTTTTTACATTAAAAGGGTACTGGCTAAGGAAAAAATAAATTAAGCATTAAAAATCCCACTTGTCGCCAGACTCTGTAAAGAGGACAGTAGGAGAACTATAGACATGGGGGGAGTCCAATTTAGTGTGAGAGGTGTCTTGAAACTCCTCTTTTGAAAGAGTTTAAGTCATAGGCAGATGGAAAAGCAAACAAAGCAAAAGAGTTTCAGAGTTTACCAGTATAAGA
Source organism: Cancer borealis (assembly GCA_036785275.1). Taxonomy (NCBI): domain Eukaryota; kingdom Metazoa; phylum Arthropoda; class Malacostraca; order Decapoda; family Cancridae; genus Cancer; species Cancer borealis. The sequence continues at coordinate 148,199 of JAXIVD010000287.1, read as the reverse complement.
GATGATAGAGTGAAGAAACTGGTTAACTCTTGAATTAGGGAAGATGAACAGAATAGGGATGAGAAGAAGTAGAAAGTCTTGTGCAGCGAGACCGCGGGAGAGGGAGGGGCATGCAGTTAGCAAGTTCAGAAGAGCAGTCAGCATGAAAATAGCGGTAGAAGATAGATAAAGATGCAACATTGCGGCGGTGACTTGAAGAGTCAAGACAGTCAGTTAGAGGAGGAGAGTTGATGAGGCGAAAAGCTTTAAACTCCACCCTGTTTAGTAAAGTTGTATGAGTTGAGCCCCCTCCCCCTCCCCAAGACATGAGAGCCATACTCCATACATGGGCAGATAAGACCCCTGTACAGAGCAAGCAGCTGAGACGGAGAGAAAAATGGACGCAGACGTCATAAGACACTTAACTTCTTGGAAGTTGATTTTAGCAAGAATAGAGATATGAAATTGCCAATTTAGATTTTTAGTAAAGGATAGACCGAGTGTGTTTAATGTAGAGGAGAGAGGAAGTTGAATGTCATTGAAGAAGAGGGGATAGTTATCTAGAAGGTTATGTCGAGTAGACAGTTGTGGAAATTGAGTTTTTGAGACATTGAACAAAACCAGGTTTGCCCTGCCCTAATCAAAAACTAGTGAAAGGTCAGAAGTTAAGCGTCCTATAGCATTTCGCCTTGAGTCATTTAATTCTTGTTGGGTTGGGCGTCTGTTGTATGACGTTGAAAAATGCAAGATGGTGTCATCAGCATAACATAACCATAACATAGCCGTAACCTAATCTAATAACCTTAACCTAACCAACTTAACATAGCCTACCCAACATAACATAACATAACATAACATAACTTCAAAGACATTTTGCAAGAAAAATAATGATGAGCACCGCCTGAAACCTTTACAGATGTGTTGAGTATTCTATGTATACTATGTAGGGAAGGAGAGGAAAAAGAAAGGGCAGAAGATTGTATTCTGCATTTTTATCAAAATCTATTATAATTAATTTATCTTGGCTTTCCTCATTTTCCTTTTTAATTACTATCTTTCTGCATGCAAGGGAGTCTTGACCAAGAATGCAAAAGAAAAAAAAAGCTGATAAGAAGGTACAGACTGGACCGTGAAGGAATCATATTGGTGACTCACCAATATGATTCCTTCAAGGTCCAGTCTGTACCTTTTTATCAGTCAGCGTCATCATACAGGTTAAGAATATCTTTTCTAGGCCTATATATTTTTGGCTTCCGGATTCCCACTTGTTGTTCTTCCACTAAGGGCTGCAGGGAGGACTTAAGAGCAATCACCGGGGGCACTCAACTTTGACGCCTGTTAAGTGTACTCAGGCACGCTAAGAATTTTGGTAAATAATACTTAAGAAATCGGCCGAGACTTAAGTGCGGAACCTGAAAAAATTCATCTGCTAAGTGTGCTTAGCATAACTAAGAATTTTCGTGAATACGGGCCCAGACCTTTAGTCAATTTTTGCTAACGCTTACCTGTGTTGTCAAGGGCAGAAGTCTCGTAGAATGAGGCCCCTATGGAGGTGGCGTAGTTATTGCCAGTGGATGCAGGCACCGACCGCCCCTCCACCAGGTCCATCTTGTTCCCCACCACCACCATCATCATCTCTCCTTCCACGCGGTTCCTAAGCTCTTAAACGGAATTGTTTAATCAGAATAACGTGAATATGAAGTGAATCAAACTGATAAATGCATATGAATCAGTAGCACACACAGAGAAGTTTTCAAGGATGCCACTCCAAGTACTGTAAGTGTAACTAAGTCAGTTATGATTGCTGATAGTACCCTTACCTTCAGTAAACATAAACATTTTAAGGAAAGAAAAAAACATACGTACATTGGCTGCTTTAACTGAGTTTCATGCTTCACATATTACAAAATTTCATCTCTCCAAGATGGTAATAATAAAACTAATTTTGCGGCATATAATAATAACAATTATAATAATAATTAATGTTATTGTTATTATCATTATTACTATCATTATTATTAGTAATAATCATTATCATTATTGTTATTATTTTTTGGTTTCGGAGAGGGAAAAGAATGTGAAATCGTAGTTCAGGTATTTCCAGCTTCAGGTGAATATTTGAATGATGTGAAAAATAAACTTTCCACCGATCTTGCGTTTTGACAATAAACGCGTCCGCCACTATTCCCACAAAACCTATTCCTGCCATTGGTTGTGTCATTATTGAACAGAATATTAATAGTCATCATGTTAGGTAGAACAGCTAACCAATTAAGAAATATCTGAAGGAATGGGCTATGGTGGCGCATTGGGGTTATGCAATGCTGTATTGTAGCATATTGGCATACAGAAAATTATTGACCGAGATGAACGACCGTATTCTAGTGTTGCACTGCCGCTTCGTGATCAACTACTAGGTAAAATCATGTGTAAAACATCGAGAAGACTTAACAGTGTAATGCGATTTAATTACATTAAAAATAAATTACTTTATCAGTGTCCGAGAATCAGTGGTAACATTGGAGGCAAAAACACTGAAAACCAGTAGTGTGATTCCCATAAATTTAAGGTTGAATATTCTAACGGAGTGAGATGAAAAATACCCCAACCCCTTTAGGACACAGAAGTGTTAACCTCGTTGAAGTGGATTGTAAATAAGCATCTCTTCCCTACCAACACTCACTCACTTTCTGAGGTAGGGCCAACGAATTAGGGACATCGGCATCCCTTTTCTTTCTAAGGAGGATGAACTGATATATTGGAAAGGTTGGGAATATTAAGATTGATTATGGGTAATATGCTGAGAAGTTCTCAAAACATATGCCATTTTTGGACTTTTTATGACAATAAATGGGTGAAATTTTTGAAGTTTTTTTTTTTTTTTCGAAGTAGTGTGTGTGTGTGTGTGTGTGTGTGTGTGTGTGTGTGTGTGTGTGTGTGTGTGTGTGTGTGTGTGTGTGTGTGTGTGTGTGTGCGTGTGTGTGTGTGTGTGTGTGTGTGTGTGTATGTGTGTGTGTGTGTGTGTGTGTGTGTGTGTGTGTGTGTGTGTGTGTGTGTGTGTGTGTGTGTGTGTGTGTGTGTGTGTGTGTGTGTGTGTGTGTGTGTGTGTGTGTGTGTGTGTGTGTGTGTGTGTGTGTGTGTGTGTGTGTGTGTGTGTGTGTGTGTGTGTGTGTGTGTGTGTGTGTGTGTGTGTGTGTGTGTGTGTGTGTGTGTGTGTGTGTGTGTGTGTGTGTGTGTGTGTGTGTGACCAAAATATCTCCACTCAACTGAAAGTTCGAGTAACTGTAAAATCATTTGGTAATTGTATACAAATCGCATTGACCTTCATCATCTAGATTTGGAAAAATACGATTCATTACAGTTTGAGGGAAAATTTTGGTTTCCAGGAAGTTTTTTCAGCACATTAAAAAAATGGAGAGAATAATGCTTAGCATAACATGGAACGGTAGGAAGTGAGCATCATGGCATAAGGAAGATAGCTTGACAACAATTATAAGAAAAAAGTTAACATTGGCATGACAATTATGCCCCAGACAGATAATAGATGGACCATTAGAGTAACAGGATGACAACCCAGGGATGGTAAAAAAAGGCAGAGCAGACAAAACATAAGATGAAGTAAAGATTATGAAGTTTTGTTTGGGTAACCATTGGATTCATAGTGAATGATGATGACGATGAGGGTGAAGATGATGATTATGATGTTGATAAGGATGATGATGAGGACCCTGATTTTCTCACTTGTGGGATGAAGACCGTCAGCGCTGATCCGATGACCTAAGTATTCAACTAATGGTTTGAGGAATGAACACTTCTTTTTATTGGCCTGTAATCCTGCTTGTTTAAGGCGCTCCAAAACCAGCTCAACGTCCAGTTATTAAAATATAATCCAGATAAACAGACACCATCCAGCCCCTTAAGCACATTGCTTATGATGCGTTGGAAAATACCCTTGAAGAGGCCCAGGTATGTGTTTACTGACATATATTTCTGAATCACCTCATCCACCAGAATCCAGGAATATGCAGAGTGCAGATCAATCTTGTGAAATTGCCTTCCCCCTTGTAGATCAGCAAATATATCCCCTATCCTTGGTAAGGGATACTGGTCCAGTTGGCACACCTTATTCACCATAATCTTGTAGTCCCCACATAGCCGTACCGAGCCATCACTCTTTAGAATGGGTACTAATGGCGTCGCCCAATCAGAGTGATCCGTAGGTTTCCATAGGCCCAATCGCACATTCTCCTCAATAGCTTCTTGCACCTTCTGTTTAGCAGCATATGGAACAGGTCTGGCTTTGAAGAAATGGGGACGAGCAGTCGAGTCTATAAGAAGTTTCAATGGAGGTACGGTGTACGCATTGAGGCCACCTCGGAACACCTCAGGGTATTTGGTCAAAATATTTTTTATGCTGCAGCTCCGAATACTGCAGATACTGGGCCAGTCCAGAAGAATGTTTGACCGCCAGTTACGCCCCAGAAGTGATGGTTCGTCTCCATCCACAATCACCAGGGGCAATCTGACTCGTTGATCACCATACTCAACATCTATTTCAGCACTTCCGACAACTTTCATATCTTCACCAGTGTACGTAGTACATTGTATTAAATCGATCTAGAGGTATATCACTAAACAGTCTCTGATACATACACTTTGAAATAAAAGAAATTACTGCACCTGTATCCACCTGCATAGTAATACTTTGAGACTGTATCTGAACAGGTATTTCGATGGCGGAGTTTTTACAGCTTTCCGGCATTGCATATTGTGTAACAAACTGTATCACTCTTTTCACTACAATAACTTTTCTCATTTTCATCACAGTCAACCACCACCTTTGTAGAACGGGAACCCCTCTTCTTAACAGAACTAGTCTTTCCCTTTATAGCTGGTCCAGTGGTATTACCTCCACGGTCCGCCTACCGACACACCTTGCTGATTTGTCCCTTCCTGCCGCAGAAGTAACACACTGCGTCTTGAAATATGCAACTATGGTGGTAATGGTAATCCCCATAGCTGAAACAAGGTCCTCTAGGGGTGGAACGACCGTCAGAAACGAAGGAAACAGCACTGTAATGGGACATGGAGGAAGTAGATGCAGCATCTTGAATGTCTTCTGTATTCATAGTAGCGGATTCCATAGCCAAGGTCTCTTGCAAGGCCTTACTGAACGACGCATCATCAGCCATGGCTAGTAATTTGTTTTGGATCTTCTTATCAGCAATAGCAACAATAAACCTGTCTCTCAAGCGCTCATGTAAGTCCGTGAATTTACAGTCCTGAGCAGCTTGGCACAATCCTACCACAAAGCTTGAAATAGGTTCCCTCTCTTTCCTCGAGAGTGTAGAACTTGAATCTTGCTACGATTTAGCTTGGTGGCGGTCTTACGTGATCTTGCGTTACCTTAACCAGCTCGTCAAACTTCTTGGATTCTGGCGTGTCTTACGCCACTAACGTGAAGATTAGCTCATACGTGTCGAGATTCAGAGGCGACAGTAGGATTTGCTTCTGCCTCTCGACGCTGGTAATCACATTTGCACCAAAGTAGTTTTTGAAGACAGCGATGTATCTTCTCCAGTCTTGACCTGGGCGAAACCGCTCCAGATGACCGTGGACAGAAATTGTAAGCAGTGGGAAACGCAACAGAAAATCCGTATATCCTTGTCGCCAAATGTAGTAGGTGGAGGATCAGAATAGAAACTCGAGGAGTGGCTCTT